>SNQJ01S0079040.1:36027-49918 GCA_010110895.2 Picea sitchensis | reverse complement strand
TTCAAACCAATGTTTAATCCGACCTCTAAAAGTAAAAGCGAATAGTCTGCATAAAACTCTTAAATATGAGATGTCATGTTTGATGCATTTGCACCAAAACTTGTTAAGGTGGTCTTTAGCAGATGTATTGCCTCCACCATCAAAGGTGAGTTTGGACAAGCAAGAGACTGTCTTGTTGGGAACATTGGGTAATGAGAAGTTGAAAGCATGTTCCAACACAGTGATTTGGGGAGCCATGGGAAATTGAATACATTTAAAATAAACACTCCTACAAGGCCAGCTTGTCAGTCAACCCTCCTTCTAGCACCATTTGTTGACGAGAAAAATTGACCGCTCATCAACTGGAGGAGTGAATCTGGTTCGGGGTTGTCTACTTAACCCAAGCCGTTTGGATTAATCCACTCCAATGGGTTTAGCGGCTCCGGTAGCCGATCTAAGTCCTAAGAAAGTGAAAAACAAAACTAAAGAAGATAACTTAATAAAAAACACTCGCTGAAAACTATATACAAATCTACAATATACTTACAGTTCACTAACTAATATTTATAAAATAGCTCTACAATATATCTATATGATTATATCTCTAATATATGTGTAATATTTATAGAATGCAAATTTTGATCTAAATCTGTGAAACTCAAATATGGATTGATTTATGACAGCGAAACTATAATTCAGTCTTTTTGATTTTTTATAACTTTTATAAACAAGAAACGAAATAGTTAACTGTCTAATTGAAAACAGAGAGGAATAGTATAATGTGTTTATATTACAAGAACTTTCTATATTAATTAAACTAATAAAATAAAACTAGCAAACTTACCTGTAATCACATCTCCTATGTGTCCTGCATATAGTATCCAATTTCATTGTTTGATGGAGTAAACCACAACAGATATTCCAAATGCTTCTCGTAAATGAAAAGCAGTAATGATTGAATGCTAATGACAGAACATATAAGAGAAGTAGTGTCAGCAATTTTATGATTTTACAAATGGTCACATTGAGATAAATCTGGCTGTAAAAATTTGTATATAACTGCTCATTGAATAAAGAAGATTAATCTTCTAATCATCAAATTCGAATAGAGTAATTGTTGTATATAATATAAGGGACATAAAACATGGACATCATATAAATTTCATCACATCAATCTGTAATAAACCATGCTATCTAAAGTAGTCACAATTTAATTACAAATCAAAATGACCAAAACTTGAATAAAAATATGATATATCGAAGCTAAAGTTTTACCAATATCCACTTCCATTCAAGTCTGTCAATCATAAATCCATAGTTTTTGCTCCCATGAAGAGATGGTTCTTAGTTTACAAAACAATACGTTTATAAAGGTCACAGGATCAAAACGTTTCCTATGGAAATCATCTGATTTGTTCCCAAAAAAGTGGGGGATGCAACCTCCCAGATTCTCATTGTTATCAGAACTAACAGCCTATTCTAAAACCACATAAAGAAATAGCATGCTGAGAGATGCCACCAACGCTTCAAATATTCTTTAGAAATTGTAGGTACCTGTAAACACACAAGAATAAATGATTTCAGATTGCATTTTGGTTGTAAAAACAAGAAATTCGAATTTTAGTAACTAGCTACAAAATCTCACGATTCTATAGCTAGTTATAATTATAACTAGAATCGTGTTTTATTGAATCAATCAAAACAAACTAGATGTAATTTGTGAAAACAAATCATGTATTCTAATTAAAAACAAAGACAAAATCATCCTAAAATTATTTTTAAACACCATACCTCAGATTAAGGGATTCATCTTAATCAATCAATTTTCAAATTCACAATGGCAGTCGCTACTTCCACGTTCTTAAAAACAACAGAACCTGTGGTTTTTTGTCTTTTATATTTCGTTTGAGCTACGGTTTGAAGTCTACCATTCTCTTTCATTAGCAAATTCACCTGGTCTTCCAAGGATTTTAGTCGAGACTGAAGTACAGACACGTCTCTGTAATACCTATCGATCCATGTTTGACATTCGTTGCATTGCGGCTAAATAGACTATGTATTAGCAATGATGGTATTAACAGTTGGGGAATTTTCCATTTGACCTGTAGGTTCAATGTTGAGTTTGATTCTAGGGAAATCGGGGTTGTCTTTAAGGCATAGTGGAAGGTTTGTAACATAATCATAGGGTTTACCAGAGCAAAGTCCATACGAATATGGATATTCTTCAGTTAGAAATCGTTCAATTTCCGAATCGGAATCCTCGCTTAACACAATTGGGTTTTGTTCTACATGGGGCTTAGGTTTATTTCGGGCACATTGTGAAACCCAACACGCAGCCTTTTTACCCTTATAATTGATATCGATATTACCTTTACACTTTTTCTTTGCAGATTTTTTAACAGACTTAACACCACCTTTGGGATACGAATCTGGTAGAGTGTTCGGTTGGGTAGTGTCCGGATAGGTCGAGGGTTCCACATAGGGCAAGAGCGAAGGAGGAGGGATGGTAGGCTCGATGAGGGTTTCTATGATGACATACTTGTCAACCTGTCCTATTTCACTGCTAGCAAAACCATTTCTTAACAGGAAGGCATCCCAACAATCACCATTTAATTTCAACTGATGAACAACAATAATCTTGATCAAACAATGGTGGAACAGGCTGGAATCCGATTTCTTCCTTTTAAAATGTTTTGCCATTTTGTATAAACTTGGAAGGAGAAAATAGGTCATGTTTAGGGGAAAATCGATAAAACTCATGAGCAACCGCAAGTGATATAAGAAAACCAAACCATATCTACCCTCACAGGTAACGAACTATTTGACAATAGCTAATAGATCTTGCCATCTAGGTTTTAGAGCTGTAACGGGCATACCTATGTCACAGCTGGTAATCTTCCTTGAGGTGAACAATAATGACCAGGGAACCTCCTCAACCTTTGAGTTTTTAAACCACTTTTGTCCCACGACTGGAAGACTAGTGGCTTGGCTAATAAAAACTTCATTTAATTCAAGCTGGACATATCCTATTTTATCTCTGCAACCATCAAACGTTAATGAAAATTCTTGGGCGACTACTAAATTAAAACCCTCGAACTTTTCAACAAAGACACGCCAGCCATTCCTCTCTAAGTCTTCTCGGGAATTATCAAACAATAACAATGTCTGGACACCGTTAGGCTCAATTCTCACTACAGGAGCCATAGCTAACAGTAAGAAATCGACAGGGGATTCTACGATAGGGTTTGATAGAACACGCACAGAGCCATTGCCCTGAGCTTCCCCAACACAATGCGAAAAGAGCTCGAAATCGTAGGCATGAATGTTAATTGCTATGAGTGTGAGGGAAATCGTATAGATCAAGGCCATACAACAACATCATACCAGGCTGTACTTGGAATGACACCTCGGTGTAATGGTACACATAAAAATCATAATAGTTGAAAACCAACATATGCATATCCGCGATTCGATCAAAAATCCAAATAAACAATTGAATCAAAGTTTTTATAAATTAAAACCATATTAACAATAGTCAAATGCTAAATGGGTGATGGTTTAATACACATGTAACCAAGGTGTGTTCGAGACCAAGGGGTTATAACTATGAAAAAAACCATGTTCATAACAAAAATAAGACAAATAGACGATAAACCATATGAACATTAACCCTTTGATGAAATCAAACATGAATTCCCGCTGTGAGTTTTCATACTTGCAGTTATGAAAATGAAATAAAAAAGAAAGTACGTAGAAAGTGACGGATAATGGTGTCGTTTAATGAGAAAGGTTGCGACGAGTAATGAGAATTTAAAAACCCTGTGTAGGCAACTTGTAAAAATAAAGATTAATATGGCTGCCAACAGAACCCAATGATGTACAAAGAAGGATTTTTCAGCTCATTGAAGTTCAGTAGGCCAGAGAACAGGTTAACCAGAAAGCTGCTACTCATCAGAACAAAATCAAGGCCACATTTGATAAAGGAACCAAGAAAGATGTTTTTAATGAAGGAGATTTGTTATTGAGATGGGATTCCAGGAAAGAAGACAAAGCAAAACATGGAAAGTTTGATAATCTGTGGTATGGTCCTTTCAAGATAACCAAGGTAATGAACAATAACACTTTCCTCCTTCATAATTTAGATAAAACTAAAATTTTTGGGGGCCCAGTGAATGGGAGGTTCTTGAAGCATTATTTCATCTAAAGGTATGACAGGTTAGAGTTAGTACAGTAGGTTTTCTTTTAATAAAGACTCCATATACCCAATGGACTTGTTTTTATAGTTATGCAGAGAATAAAAGATAGACAGTCACAGGGAAATAAATGAATCAGAGATAAAGGAAAGGCAATGGTTTGTAGTTCTTGGAGTTTAGTATAAAAATTCCATCCCCAGAAAGAGCCAATGTTAGTCTCTAATTTTGTCTTGGTTTAAGTAAGAAACCCTTGTCCTAAACCCTCCTTACCCATCCCTCATTTTCTGTTTTCAGTTGTTTTCATTTTTTTTAGATTTTTGATATTTCATGGTTTTGCATTAAAATTTTGATGATTTATTTGAGTTTTGATTATGAAAAACATTGTTTAAACTAGAAGTGTCTCCTTTATGTCGTTGGAATTTTCAAATTTTAAGTTGTCAAATGCGCTACGGGAATAAGCCTATTCTCATAGTGCCAAATAATCATGCCATAACATGTGCCTGCTATCCCGATTTAGTTATGATAACAAGATCATGAGCTAAGAGTTCGTGTGTTCCCACGAGAATTTGGTAATCATCTCTAAATCCAACATGTTCAAAACATAATCGCTATGCATGAGCACAGGGTTCATTTCAAAATCCCCTGTTATTTAATGATTATTATGTGATCGGTTCAAGTTGTTTTAAGTTCAACCCTGCAAGAAGAAATACAGGTATCCATTCAAAGCATCAGGCATATATCAACAACTGCAGGAAGGGAATTTGGAACCCAAGGGAGTTAGTTGAAGATTTGAGTTTAAATGGCGCCAAAGTAGAGTGGACAATTGGCCATAATCGAACTAGAAGGTGCCAAACTCCTTGAAGCCTACCCTCAAATGGCTCAAAAATTCAGATACGCCAGGTGGTTTGAGTTCCTCACTACATTTCAAGGATATGACGAACAAGTTTCCATGGAATTTTCTTTGAATTTTGATGGTCATGAGGTCAAAATCGGCAAGATGTTGATGTTGGTTACAGAGCAGACTATAGCCAAGGCTTGCAGGCTCGTGGTTGGAGGGGAAATATGGTGGAAGAAGGAACACGTGGTCACTGAGTTTGTGAATCAATTCCTCCTTCCACATAAGTAGAATCCGGATTGGAGAAGGGGAATTCCTCGCAGCTGGGTCCGACCCGAATGGCACACTGCCTTGGTGGTGATTCACAGATACATCACCTGTGAAGGGAGGTTTTCTTTGATCTACATCTACCATATCATAATATTGATGCATCTAAACGGTGACTACCCTTTAAACCTTCCTTATTTCCTACTTAAAAGTTTGACAAAAATGTCCAAGAAGGTACTATCGATTTCCACTAATGCCAAGCGTAGTTTATTCCATCAAGTCCTGATTAAAAACCTAGTCATGTCTGCCCTAAATGAACTAAAAAATCCCTGGAATTGGCTCACGGAATCTTTAAAACCTATTTCTCAATCCAATAAGTCGAAAAAGGGCAGAGGGAGGAAAATTGTTAAACATAGTCGAGATGTTGCTAATGAAAATCCTGTAAAAGACCTACATGGGAGACCGAACATGAGGTGCTTCCTGAGGAAGATGTCAAAGAAGAGACAGATTCAGATAATGATCTCATTTCTCAAACTACAGTCAAGTTTCAAATGCCATCCACCAGCAAAAAGAACGTTGCAGTCAAAGGAAAAATGAAAAAGGGTGTGTGTGTATCACAAAAACCTCGGAGAAATTCAATCAGGGATACTAATAAGTATATGCTGAACTCAAAAGAAATGTTCAATCCTTCCATTAAAGAAGAAAACACAATAATCATAGATGATGATTCTGAGGAGGTTGAAACAAGCACCAAGAAAAAAGCAAAGAAGACTCCTTTTCCCAAGAAATATGTCAGCAAAGGAAAGGGAAAACTTACACCACCTACAGGCCCTGTAACGAGAGATTCAACTAAATTAGCTAAGGCTAAAGAGATGGCTAAAGGCATCAGTGAATTCCATGAAGAAATACAGGATTACATGGAAGATTCAGATTACTTACCAGATGTACCTGGAGCTATGGATTCATCAAGTTTTGAAGAAGAACATAGCTCATAATTGATTTCAAAATATCAGGTTAAAGCCAAAGAACCTAGTGTTACTTTAAATCTGAATGAAACTGAACCCTCTGAGGATTTTTCAGGATTAAGGGTCAAGATAAGAACTGATAAGGAAAAGATTAAAGAATTTCATAAAACCATAAAACAGTTAAAGAAGGAAAAGATGTAGATAGAACAGTGGAATGCTCGCCAACAGGAAAGAATTCAAAGTCTTAAAAAGAAGAAGAAGGAACAAAGGGCGTTGCTTAAGGAACTTAGGGAAATCAATTTCAGACTTTACTGGCACAATGTTGTGTTAACCACAAAGCTCAAGTAGAAAAATTCCAAAGCCTCTACTATGATTTTATCTTATAGATATGGCAAATAATACTCATTTTGATCAAGGAAATGCTAAGATTTCGATCTGCTTTACAGAGTCAAACAAAATATCTGTTTTGTAGAATATTGTTGGCAATGTTTGTTGTATCAAGTTGTTGAGCTGTGGACTATTTTGGAAATAGTAGCTCATTTTTTAGTGACATAATTTAAGATCTAGATACTCTTTGATTCTAGTCATTTAAAATTGTCCTAGATAATAGGATCTGGTAGTTTCATAGTTGTTTTAAATAGACAAAATACATACCTTATGAAGGTCGAAAAATTGGAGATCTATAAAGACTTTTTGTGGAGATTATTGTAAAGGCATGTATGTTCAATTCACACTTAATAGCAAAGGCATATGGATGGTTAGACCTTCTCTTTTCTACTCTGTTATTTCATTTTTCATGCTTGAATTTATTATTCAAATTTCAATGCTTTTGGTTCTTGAATGTTAATTTATACAATGAAGATTTTGTTGTAGAGATAATTTTCAAGTAATGATTTCAAGATGATACCCCTGTTTCTTTATAATATATTGAAACTAAACTTTGTGAAATTGACAAATTGAAGATTTCACTTTCATTTTATTGATTTGGTTTACTCCATCTATGTATCTACCTATTATTCAGTCAATGGGATATGCAATGTTTTAATCTTGATTTTCATGCCATGTTGTAAGCTTGACCCAATTTTCAACCATTATACCAAAACCAAATCATAAAACCCTCAAAAATACTTTTCAATAAAATCAATGATGCCCTAGCTTGCCCTTACCAGTCGAGTGCAACGTTAGGGACTAACACCACCCTCCTTCCATAACTTCTTCTCTAAAAGAAAAATATAAGGTCCAAGCAGTGGAAGATCACATCGAGAATCAACAACAAGTTCTCCAAATATTAAAGGACAACCTGACCATGGCACATAATTGCATGAAACAACAAGCAGATCAACATCATAGTGAAAGAAGTTTTGAAGTAGGCGATTGGGTATTTTTAAGACTACAACCCTACAAACAAATGTCCCTCAAGCAAGCCAAGAAGGATAATAAATTATCACCAAAAGTACTATGGCCCTTATAAGTATCACCAAAGTACTATGGCCCTTATAAGGTGTTGCAAAAGATTGGTACTATGGCATACAAATTGGAGCTACCTGCATCTTCACGAGTACACCTAGTTTTCCATGTTTCATGCTTAAAGAAGGTTATAGGCGACAAGATCCCAATTCAAACTATATTCCCAGAACTTGACAAGGAAGGAAAAATCATATTGGAGCCTGAAGCCATCACTGACACAAGAATTCTCTAGCTGAGGAATAGATCCATTTCAGAGTATCTCATTAAATGGAGGAAACTATTGGCTGAAGATTCCACTTGGGAAGATGAGTCTTTTATACAGAAGCATTTAGAGTTACTCAAGCATTGTAAACAACACTTGTTTCAAGGGGAGGGTTATGTTAAGCCCTAATATTGGCTCATTACCCCTTAATTGGGGCATATTATATTAGTAATGTTATTTTATTTATGTCGTCTTTAGGCCATTAGTTTTAATTATACATCCTAGTCTCCTATATATACCAAGGAGACATTTTCATTTTGAATCATATTGTACTTGAACATTTAAGTGGGGTAAAAGGAGGTTTCCCCCTCGAAGAGGATTATTATTTGAAATTATCTCTTTTTCAAGGCATTGAGTACTTTTTCTGAGGTTTTTCTATGCTATATTGATATTTGGTTCTTAACAACACCTCTAGGGTAGGAGAAAACATGCTCTACACCCTCTCGTTCTAAAGCCTCTACAATGATATCCACGCCCTTTCTTGGCTCACTATCTGTAAAACATGAATTAAATGAGCTTGGTAGACTCTTAACAGATGTTTGTGATGGGTCCTTCAGTTCCACTGTAGATTCACTCCATTCTTGTGATGTGCTCTCAACAATTGGAGTCATAGTTTTATCGGCCCGAAGTTGAAGACCCCTTTTTGCACAAAACGTTCCCTTGGTAGCAACCTGGTATCAACTTATTCTTGCAACATTTGATGGTAGAGAACTATGGCAAGTTGGAAGAATCTATACGTGATGAATGGTAGTCACGGGCTGTCATGATTTTTGACAAATTCAATCAAGTAGCTATCAACATTCAGGTCGTGTATGTGATATTAGTAGTTATGGTTCATATCAAGGTTTTTTTGGCATCTGAAAATTGAAATGGCAAAGAAACGTGAACATACACCAGTTCCAGTCCTTCTTTCAAAATGGATATCCTTCACCAGTTCCAGTTCATACTGCACCTTCATCCTTCTTCAATAATGATCTAATGATCTACTGCAAATTTCCAGTTGGTCCTTTGAGCTGCACTATAACTTCACTTGTCAAATTAAGAAATCCCAATCCACTGGTGAAAAATATCAAAATTGGAGTAGCTACACAACGAACGAATGCTAAAAATCTTATATTTATTGATGAGCCACAGGCTGGATGACATAGACTATTGATCAATTCCCTTTGTAGTGTTTCTGGTGATGGTCGACTTCTGCCACTATTGGTCAACGAATGCTTGATGATGTATCTGATACCTGAGTGAATCTTGATGACGCCTCTATTGTGGATCTAGATATGATTATATGGGAAATTCTGGGATTAATAGTTTTATCAATGATTGTGTTCTCTGTATTGATATGCTTGAAGTGGTATCTCCCACTACCAACGCCAACAAGAACGGATCTGTATTCTCAAACAATTTTCGATTTGAATGACTTTATAGAATCAACAATTTTCGCATCATTTGGTGTTAGACTGTGCGAAATTATTGTGGTATGTAATTCTGACTCGTGTCTATAAACACAAATTTTTTTATGATGAACCCTACCAACTCATATTTCTATATTATTGTATTGTGAGCCGAGGTATCAACAAAGGCAACGGATTTTCTTAAAACAATGATAAGAAGTTCGAATATTTTTGGGGGTAATAAAAATTTTGTAACTCAAAGTATTTTTTACTTTGAGGGGGGGTGAATTTTTTTAAAATTTGCGGTTATTGTAAAAGGTAAAATTTTGAAATTTACCTGGAATTTGACTAGAGACAAGCGCAAAGCTCAGTCATTTTTCTCTTTCTTCAATGACTATACGAGTGTCAAGGCCAAGCCCTGATAGATCGCTTTTTGTGTGATGCGTTTGGTGTGTTGCTCATCTTGATATTTTTTTATTGATTCTTTTTTGGTGCGAAGATTTAATGCTACAATGTAGAAGTTAATTAATTTGTTCTCTAACTCCGATAAAATTGAAGGCACAAAATCATACAAGACATGAAAACATCTCATTGAAATTACTCTCATTTACAATGAAATTTGGCGTGATATATGTAATGAAGATACTAAGCCAACTAAGGCTACATATGCAGCTACATTATCAAAATGGGAAGTTAAAAATGCCAAAGCATTAACACTCATTAAACATTCAATTAATGATGAGATGCATGTTCACATTGAAAATACTACTGATGCATGGTCTGCTTTGAATTTTTTTAAGGATTTATTTGATACTCAACCTAAATCAAATAAATTTGATCTTCAATTAAAGTTTCTCCAATGGAAATTGATTGAAGGAGGTGATGTACATGAATATATATCGAGACTTAAAAACATTAAGAAGGAAATACTAAATGTTGGTTTTCAAGCAGTAGATGATAGTTTCATGACCACAATTTTAATTGATGGATTTCTTTCTTCTTATACACATTTTTTGGAAAATTTACAAGTAACTAGAAAGTTAGATAAGCTTGTGTTTGATGAACGAAGTGAAATGTTATCTCAACACACAAAAAAAATTTGGAAATAAAAATCAAGTTGGGCAAGATGTTTTTTTCACAGAAGCCAACACAAGTAAATCTTCAAGTGACAGTTCTAGAAGCAAAGGAAGAGGAAATTTTTTACAAGGTCGTGGTTGAAGCCAAAGTAGAGAAAACAATTTTCAAGGAAGAGGAAACAATCAAGGTAGAGGAAACTATCAAGGCGGAGGGTATTTTCAAGGGAGAGGAAAAAGTCAAGGCAGAGGGTATTTTCGAGGAAGAGGAAATAATCAAGGAAGAGACTATTTTCAAGGCAATAATCAAGGTAGAGGACAAAATCCACACAGAGGTCAAAGAAGAGACAGAGGATAGAATTTAGGAAGAGGGAGAGATTTCAGTCAAATTGTTTGTAGAAGATGTAACAAAGTTGGTCATTATGCAGAAGATTGTTGAACTTCCAATGATAAAATTTCCAAGTTTCATCAAAACACAACACAGTTTGAAAATGATCGAGATGATGATGGTTCATAATATGTCTTTACCTCATCTTCAACAACACAAATTTCCACTGATTTTCAAAGTGATTATGAAGATGCTTGGATTTTAGATTCAGGAGCATCTCAACACATGACTTTCAGACGTGATTTCTTTTGGACTTTTCAAGAATTCCATCTTAATTATGTCTTTCTTGCAGATAATACCAAACATACTCCTTATGGAAAAGGTGTAGTTAAAGTTTATTTACCTAATATTGGAGAAAAGATGATTTCAAATGTATGGTATGTACCAACCTTTAAAAATAATTTGTTGTCTTTAGTCACGATTCGACAAGTAGGACATCAGGTGATTATGGAACATGTCTTAGTTAAGATTAATTCAGCCAAACAGAATATGAAAACAATGATGAAAGGTTATGAAGATGGAAAATTGTTAAGGATGAAAGGGACAATTATTCCAAGGCATTCAGAATTTGCAGGCACAATGAGTACATGTATTTCACCTATCATATTGTGGCATGTGAGACATGGACATCTCAACTTTTAAATTCTCTCTCAATTTCAAAAACAAGGGATGGTTAAGGGACTTCCAACCTTAAAAAAGGAAAATTCAAAATCTCAAGCATGCATCTATGGAAAACAAAGTCGAGAGATTTTTCCAACAAGTTCATGGCGTGAAAATAGGTGGTTATAACTAGTTCACAGTGATGTTTTTGGACCAATACATACTTCTTTCACTGGTTGAAAATATTTTTTACTCTTTATTGATGATTTCAGTAGAATGACTTGGGTTTACTTCTTGAATCAAAAGTCAGAGGTATTTGAAAAGTTTAAGGTTTTTTGTCAACTTATTGAAAACAAATTTAAAGAAAAGATAGGCACTCTCAGGACAGATAATGGAGGGGAATTCACTTCTAATGAATTCAAAACTTATTTCACAGACAATGGGATAAGAAGACATCTTACAAATTTCTACGCTCCTCAACAAAATGGAGTCGTCGAAATAATGAATCGCACCTTGTTAGGAATGGCAAGATCCATGTTAATATTTAAAACATTAAGTTCTACATATTGGGCAAAATCAATCCATACAACTACATACTTAAGGAACAGATATCCAACTACTTCTTTGGATGAAATCACACCTTATGAAGCTTGGTTTGGTTTCAAACCTCAAGTTAAACATCTTAGATTTTTTGGATCAGTATGTTATGCCTTAGTTCCGAAAGAAAAAAAAACTAAGATTGACTCAAGAATCTTGAAATGCACAATGATTGGGTATTCTGATGAGAGGAAAAGGGTACAGACTTTTTTCCAATGGAAAATTTATTATGAGCGGGGATGAGGTTTTTGATGAAACTGAAAGTAAGCGTCCTAAAGAAATCAAAAGTCTTCTTCAAAAGTTAGAAACTAAAGGCAATCAAAGAAAAGGAAAAATGCAAAGTCAACCAAATTCATATAATTGGTATGAACTTGATTTTCCTTCATCTGAAGATGATACATTGAGTCCATTTGCTTCAACAACATCATCTGGTTATTCCAATAGTTCATCAGACTCTCCTAGCAGTGAAAGTTCATGTGACAATGATTCTCCACCTCCAAAATCTTCTACTGATCGACGAACATCAGTTTACATTAATTCAATTTACAATAATGGTAATTCAGATTCCCAAACAAGTGAACATCAACTACCAAAATGGGCAGTTCAACTTTTGAAAGATGTAAGTCCTGATGAGTAGAATAAAACAGGAACAAGGGGATCACACTGAAGTAAAGAAAAATTTTCCTTGGTCACAAATGATTTTACTGAACCTTCCACATACAAAGAAGCAGTAAAACATAAAGAATGGCAATAGGCTATGGTTGAAGAGTATCAAGCAGTAATTGATAGCAACACTTGGAAACTTGTTTATTGTCTTACAAGTGTTAAACCCATTGGATGCAAATGGGTTTACAAAATTAAATACAACCAACATGGCGAAATTGACAAGTATAAAGAATGACTTGTGGCTAAAAGTTTTGCGCAACATGAAGGCATTGATTATGAGGAAACTTTTTATCCTACATCTAAATGGAACACTATCTGATTAACACTTGCATTGGCCACTCAGAAAGGTTGGAAAGTTCATCAAATGGATGTAAAAAGTGCTTTTCTCAACGGAGACTTACAGGAATATGTATATATGCAACAACCATCGGGTTTTGAAATTGCAGGGTAGGAACATAAAGTCTGCAAATTAATTAAGGCTTTATATGGTTTAAAACAAGCTCCCCAAGCTTGGTATACCAAAATGGATGAATACCTCAGGAAAGTTGGTTTTCAACGAAGTGAATCTGATAATACTTTGTATATCCATCAACAAGGTCCATATCTGGTGATTCTTGTTATGTATGTAGATTATTTGATCATTACGGGGAACAATGATGATCATATTGCGCAGGTGAAAAAGGAGTTACATGTCGGTTTTAAGATGACTGATTTGGGATTACTTCACTACTATCTTGGAATTGAAGTATTCCAACGTCCACACCATATTTTCATTTCTCAGAGTAAGTATGCAGCATAAATTCTTCAGCGATTTGTCATGCGGGATTGCAAACCATCTCTTACCTCTATGGAAAAAAACTTGAAACTTTCAAAATTTGAAGGGGGGGAAATGGTAGGAAACACTATTTATAGACAGTTGATTGCAACTTGATTTATTTGACAAACAATCAACCATATCTATCTTATGCAGTCAATATTCTTTCACGCTTTATGCAGCAACCATGGGACAACCACTGGAATGCAGCCAAAAGAGTTATTCTATGTATCCAAGGAACAAAATATTTTGGTCTTCTTTACAAAAAGACTAAAAACTTTGTGCCTGGTGGATTTTCAGATGCCGACTTTGTTGGAAGTATTGATGATCGAGCATCAACATCAGGTTATTTAATGAGCATGGGTTCAGCAACAATGTCTTGGAATTGTAAGAA
>SNQJ01S0079040.1:23823-36017 GCA_010110895.2 Picea sitchensis | reverse complement strand
TAAATCTATGTCTCTATTGTATTGTGTATCTTCTATGTTTTGTTTCCATATTTGTTTTATTTTATTGCTCCACAGTCCTATTTTTCTCACAAGGGCATGACCAACCATTCAAAAAGTCCTTCCTTTGACTTGAAGGTCGTCTTTCATACATCTATTTGTTCTATCAAGACCTGGTGGTAGCCAGACTTCAGATCAATCTTACTAAAGTATTTGGCCCCCATGAGTTGATCAAGGAGGTCGTCGATTCGAGGAATCGAATACTGGTTTTTGACTGTGATTTTATTCAGAGTCCGGTAATCAATACAGAGTCGTCATGTTCCATCTTTCTTTTGTACCAGGATGATTGGGCTCCTGCAAGGTGATGATCTGGGACAGATGTGCCCCTTGTGGAGAAGTTATTGGATCTATCACTTGATCTCCTCATTCTCTAACAAAGAGCGGAGATAGATTGGCCCATTGGGCAGCAGTGTGCCAGGGGTCAAATCTATGGGGTGCTTGACCTGGCAGTGCAGAGGCACCCCTGTAGGTGAGGAGAAGATATCAGAGTATTCTTCCATGAACTTATCTACCTTCTTCTGCTATGTGGAGAGGGCAGCCACAGAGACCCTATATGTGGTTATGATCTTTTGCTTATTCTGAGAGTGAATAATGAAGAATACAAACTTCCCCATCTGAGAGATGACTTTTCTACATTGCTTAGCAGAGATAAAGGAAATAGCACTAGGTGGGACTGCCTTGGGTATCCTGTACAATTTCCTGTTCAAAGTAATAATAACACTACGAGGCCTAGAATCATATACAACATGATGTTTCCATAAATAATTTTGGCTCGAAAGAACATAAAAAACTTCGAGATGAGCAACATCACACAATACCTTGTCTTTGAAGGGCTTGATGTCATACGACAGTCAGAACTATTGGCTAACGCGGAGATCGCTTCCTTGGCAGAGTCATCCAATGGTGTAGAGTTGTGAGTGCAACATTGTTGGCAGGGCTAGCCGCTTGACGAACTCTGCTGAGATGAGGTTCTTCAGGATGCCTCTATCAATGATGAAGTGTAGCAGGGTGCTTTTTACCCACATCTATGAATGGAAGAGGCGCTCTCCTTATTTTGGATCATCTGGTTCACCAGAAAAGAGCTTGGTCGTAGCAACGGTGGCACTAGGTTCCATGTCAATGATCTGTCGTCCCCTTTCTGGTTCTGTCTCAGAGTCAGAATCCACATCTGATTCAGAGGATTTCCCTTCGGCCACTAGCGACTGCTTTGAGCGGAAGTCGTCAGTGTTATGCCAAGGGCTCTTAAGGAAGTCGCACCACTTTCCGGTGTCTTTCTTTGTCTTTCCAGTGTCCTTCTTTGCTTGCGGCTTGGACTGGTTGTCCTAATACTATCCATATTTTCTCTATCCTTTGTTCTATGGGTTGGTGTCACCCTTTCCTGGATTTTGTTGTGAGGTGTTTCCAGGCCCAAATAGCCACGTCTTTTGTTTGAGCTTCTGCTCAATTTTGACGACATATCTAGAGGTTGTGCCCAAGGATGAGCTATCTAGAAATTCCATTTCGGTCTGGATGTATCTATGCAGAGCACCATGATACTTGAGCAACAGATTTTGCTCCAAATATTTGATACCCATCTTGGAGTGAAAGGTATGGAATATATTTGTGGAATCTGGCACTGCTTGGTCTCTTTATGGTTGTAGTGTGGTCAATTTGGTATACAGGTCATCATAACTTCCAAAAGGGTAGTATTGTTCCTTAATAACATCCCTGAAGGATTCTCAGGTGGTTGTGACTTAAAATAGTGAGGGTTCCTCTGTTTCCTTTTTCTCACAAAAAGTTTCCCACCAATCTTTGACATGGGGAACGACTTTGAGGAGTAAAAAAGTAATATTTTCTCTATTCGAAAAGTTATGGATAGAAAAATACCCTTCTAGTAGATTCAATCACTTATCTATAGCATCTGCGTCTATATGAACTTAAAATATAGGAATATTAAAGTTTATTTTTACCTTGAAGGGGGTGGCACCTCCGTTCAAAGAAGATGCATCGCCTGTTGGTAGTCGCCGAAGGATTTGCACAAAACTATCCATCATCTCGTTCCTCTATTGCGTGATGGATTCCTCAATCAACAATTTGAAAGGATCTCCTATCCCTTCATATTTATTTTCTCTTGCCATGAGAGGTCACTTGGGCCTGTGATATCTTATGTCCTCAAGAGAAACAAGCTTTAGACCCAACTCTTTGTACTCCAACCTTGTTGGGGACATGCATTAAGATAACAAGGAGAAGACCACTTTGATACCACTGATCTGGATTTTATGAGAAGAATGAAATGAATACAGATTATTAATAGGTGCTTAACACAAAATAACAGAGATACAGTAAAAATGGTTTTCTATTAATAAAGAAATAAGCCGGAAACTGTAAAATGCAGCAGAAATAAGCTTACTAGAATGGTGGCGGCTTATCTCTGAGAAGAGATGTGACGACCGTGCTCATTCACAAGAAGATGATTAAAATGAGGCTCTGAAGGAATTTTTACAATAAGAAGTAATTTCAAAAACCCTAGACATCCAAAAACCTAACCCTAGGAGATGAAGCGCCAAAAGTCATGTGGGCCCCATTTGGGTAAGTTAGTACATCAACTTCCCGGGGTCGTAGCTTTTGCATACGATCTCTATTTTAGGCGTATGATAGCCCATTGGAAAGGTATCATAGAGGAGACTCATTTTAGGCACAATATCAAAGGATCTTTGGCATTGCAAACCTGGTTTCCCAAAAAACATCGTTTAGGGCCTCAAAAAGGGTCTGGAAGTGAAAACTGCTAAAAATAGTAAATTACCAAAATTGCCAGAAAACTATTTTGAGCTAGTTGGAAAAGGTGGGTGGCCACCAATATCCATCTGGATCAGCATTGGAGTCACTATGGACACCTTAAAACTCTCATCATAATCATAGATGTTTATTAAGTCAAATAAGGGATTTGGTACACTTGTTCTTCCATGTGTTCTCGCTATCTCAGGCTGGGTCAAAATTTCCCCTGGTGATTTGATATGTGGTGGTAGAACTTCAAGGTTTTTTGGATCAGTGATTTCTTTAAGTTGCATTAGCTCCAGGCCGCTTGTCTCTCCTCTTCTTTCGATTGGTTCATCAGTGGGAATTCTTGACATCTCTATCAGATCAGGGTCATTTTAAAACTGATCAATGATTCTATGTGCCCCTTCTAGCAAGATCAATCCCCTTCTCTGTGACTCTGTAGTATTTGTTGCTCTGATTTATTACCTGGATTTGTGGGGCTCTTGAGCCAACTGATCTATTGTCTCCACTTGTTCATCCATGCTCATGGCCTTGAACCTAGTAATATTTGGGTTGGCCATCCTCTGTACTACCTCTTCCCAGTCCTGAGCGCACTCTCTGAAAATTTCATCCTCAAATTTATTATGAGCATATGGCCAACATGATGATACCTGTGAAGCATGTTGGAGGATGAGGCCTTTAGGTTCGTTCTTGCAAAATCAACCTTTCAGGAACCTAAATTCAAGTTGGCTCATCCCTTCTTGTTTGTATTGAGTAGTGTCCTTTACTAGATAAAACACCACATGGAAACCGTAGGGTAAAAAATACCATTTTTTGTCCTTGACTAGTGTGGTGTTATATCACTACAGGATGGTCTGATAACAGATTTCTCCAACAATGATCCGGTCTGGGACGTGAGCGGGGAGTAGATGTGGTGCTCTGGTGGCCCTGAACACCCTAATATAGGTTGAGTTTTCATTTAAATACCAGTTTCCTACCTTCTCTACTGTTTTCTTGGCTACTATGAATAATCTTGGGCATTCCCTTTTAAATATAATAAAATGAAAATGAGCGATGAATTCATCGCAGATGAGTGCGTAGGATTTTTTGTACTTGTTCTCCCATAGTTTGCTGAAATAAATGTGGACCAGGAGCTTCGCAACATGCTAGCTTAAATTCATGTCAGTGAAGATATTTCTCACACAGATGACATCGAGAAGGTATGAGGCCATGTGGAAAGAAGGTGCTTCTCCTTATTTTGGCATCTAAGCCTTCTTCATACAGATGCTCAATTGTTTGGAAAATATCGCTCCATAGTTGAAAATTATTCCAGAGATCACCACTTTGTATGCCAAGGGCATACATGCTTCTGAAAACTTGGAGCAATCCTTTTCTCCATATAGTCGAAAGACGAGATCCATCAAATAGATGTATGGATCCCTCAAGTTAACCATCCCATACCACCCATTGCTCTGGTTGGTAAACTTCTTGTCCTCCTTCCACCATGAGGCCATCAACTGGCTGGTGTCATGGAATTCGTATAAATTTACCATGAAGTATGTGTTTAGCCGCTCCTTTGGGTCTCTGAGTTTGTATTACTTCTAGACTTCTATCAAGAGGAAAAATTTGACACACCCACCATTCTCATCATTGATCAAGAACTTCTGCATATCTATGTGGTTGATTATCCATTTCAAAACTCATATGCAAGGGAAAATCGGGGTTCTGCTGGTTACCATGTGAAAATATGACCGTCGGATGTTTGGGAACACCTGGTCATCAAGCACCCAATTGATTTTGTTGAAAATTTCCCCCCACTGTGGGAGAATTACTTTGGATCTGGTGCCTTCATTTGTATCACCAAATACCGGAGGTTGGACAAAGGCTTTATTTGTTGAGTTTTTTATGACCAACTCTTCCCTGGGAGTGTATTCCAGCTGCCTCGCCGCACCAAGAGAAGAAAATTCATCTCTCTCAGCTTCCTTTATCTTGGGTGTTCTCAGCGAGCATCTGGTGGTTGGCTTTCTCAGTGAAATTTTACCTATAGTTAGAACATAGTTTAGAGACCGTGTAAGAAATCATATGCATATATAAATCACAACCTCTGAATTAACAAACTTGAACCCATACCTATGTAGCGTTTTTAACCTAGTTTTGATAATCTGGGGATCATCACAGTCTCGACACACTTGCCTTACTTCTTTTAATGCTCTAGAATTCAAACTTGTGCAAAGAATGATTTTTTTCAAAACTGTTCTAGATATTTGAACAGGGATGAACTTACCTTGTCACATCATCCATTCAATTGAGGTTATGAGTGTAGTTTCATTAAATATGCCGCTAGATCTTCAAAGACGTGGAAAATCTTACTAGGAGGTGTGACTAGGACCCAGGGAACCTTAATATGACTTGGGACGAAACTAGGTCATACGACACCCTTTCATGATAAAGAAACACGACACTCGAGACCAACATCTCCATTTACTCGAGTTAATAGAAATATGGAATTTATTTAATCTATACATTATAAAACCTGATTCTATCTTTTTGATGCCGAAAAACATCAAGGATCGACGATCGACAATAAACCTACCCAAGTGCTCTTGGATCGAATCTCTTGAAAAAGTCCCAATGTCGAAAGTGTATTGGGGATCAACGATCAAAGATATGTTTATCGCAGAAAAAAATGATAGTTTTAACCTTTCTATATTTCCTCGACTTGGATAAAGTGCATCAGTCATTGGCTATCAGTGATTTATTTTACAGCCTTTGTCAATGTCTATCCTTCCCATATTTTTCCAATGTTTATGGGGATCAACTCTCTGTTGAAACTTCGTGGTGAACAACTCACGTAAACCAAATCCACATTTTGTCGATGTTGATGGTGCATTGACGCTCAATGACTATTGACACTATTGTAACTGTGTGGCCACTTTACTTGCTTTGATTTTCCCTACACCAAACATAAGTGCATTAGGTGCAATGTTAGTTGTGTATTCTTAGTTCGGATGTCAAGTTCTTTTAGACATGAGGTTTCATAAGCTCAAAAAAACCTGACTTGATTGATAAGAGTCATGAAAACAAAACAAAGATAAGCCATTCCTCAAAGTGAAATCAATTTAGATAGTAAAAGAAAACAAGTGGTACCTAAAAAGTGATAAAATTTCATAAGGCTTTTAGGGTGTGTTGACCGCTCAACAAAACCCTAGTAAGAAGTCCAATGGTCACAATTTCAATGTCTAGAAGTAACATATGATTACCAGATTCCAATGCAAAGGATTGTTAGGATCGGTCATAGGAAAGGGTAGGAGAAACTTTGATAATGAGAACGGGAAATGATTCTTTCACTCGAAGAATAGAGAGGTTATGATGTTAATAAAGTTTTCCATAACAAATGATAATTTGCTACAAGTCCAAGATTTGGTAGTGATTACCTTGAAGAGCTTATCTCCTTTTGAAAATTTTGTTGAAACTTTAAATGTCACCAAGGAGATTACTAACATTACATTTAAATTGTGTAGACAATTATTAAAAAAGGATAGATTCAATAAATAGTTTATAAGAAATAAAAAATAATCCAAAAGTTCCTTTACAGTAAAGAGTAAGGATAAAGGAAAGCAAAAACTAAAGGGAAACAAAATCATCGATGGCAAACCTAAGGGTTCAAGGAAATCTACTAAGAAATTAAAGTGTGTTTACAATGGGATAAAATCATATACTACACACCACTGAATTGGTACCACACCAATCACGTCCTTCTTAGGGCCTTTGATCTCAAAGCTGGATATAATTGGTCACTTCCTGATGAAATGTTGGGACCTATGGATGCCATTATCACCATATTGATATTTGTGGTTTCTTTCTAGTGTATCTAGATAGTGACACCGTCTACTTGGTACTCAAAATAAGAAACACAATTTGACAATGCACCTATAAATCCTAAAATATGGATGAAGAAATCTAAGTTCAAGAAACTTGGTACTTAAATTCTGAAGTTCAAGACACTAAGTTTCTAATTTAGAATTTCAACATAATTTTTAATTGAACTTTTTACACAAAACTACGGATGAAGAAATCTCCATGTAAAGGCTTTGATTGATTAAAGAGAATAATATTGATGTTAATAGTATGATATATCACTAGAATTTGAAGTTGCATAAAGTCAATATTGGAAGTGAAGGATGGCGTAAAATGGCTTCTAAGGAGATTACAAGGATGAGAAGACCATGTCTAATATTTAGGCCCTATTGAAAGAATACAACAATTATTATTTATGCATATTTTTAGTGATATGAAAGGGATTTGATAAGAGTTTGGGAAGATGAGGATAGAGTTGTGGTTAGATGATAATCATGTTAACCATCAACCCTATCATATTAATTCCATGGTTAAGGAGAAGGTAGATAAATAATTTCACATAATAGTGTAATTCCGATTAATATTATGAGTAGATGAATCCAATTAGTCCATTCCTATTGTTATTCACAACAATAAGGAATTTCATGACATTAAGGTTTGTGTGGAATTCATAAGCTTAAACTCTACTCATGTATGATACTTTTCCCACTCCTTTTAGTGATGAGGTGATTGATCAAGTTGTAGGAAAAGACGATTATTCCTTTATATATTTCTTTTCAAGAGATATCAAGTATGAATTGAAAAAGAAGACAATAATAAGACCACCTTTACTACAAAATAAGGATCCTTCGGTTATAATTTCATGCCTTTTGGGCTCAAGAATGAACCAGGTATCTTTTCTGAAGTTGTGATTACAACCTTTAAAGATTTCATTCACAAGTTTTTGTAGGTATATATGGATGATTGAATTGTATATACATTGTTCAAGGAACATATTGGGTTGTTGAAGTTAATGTTTGATAAATGTAGGAATCTCTAGATCTCCCTAAATTTGAAGAAGTGCATATTCTATGTACCATTTGGCATTTTGTTGGGACACATTGTCTGCAAGGAAGGAGTATTGGCGGACCCTTCTATGATTGTTGACATTATGAATCTAGTTACACCAAATAATGTTAAATAGATGTAGTCTACTTTGGTACATAATAGCTACTACAGAAGGTTCATCTACAACTATGCCTCGATCATAGAGTGATAACAGAGCCTCTAGAGAAGTTATTGAAGAAAGTTAAACTATTCTTGTGGACCCTTGAATGTGAAGCTACTTTTAATATACTCAAACAAAAAATGGTAAGTGCCCTAATTTTGGTGTTTCCTAATTCTAATGTAAAATTTCATGTACATGTAGATGTTTTTTCATAGCATTAGGAGTGGTTCTTGTGGAACCAAGAGAAGCAAATTTAGATCACCCTATATATTTTTCAACTAAGAATATTTCACAAGTTGAGCACAAATACATCACCATATAGCGTGAAGGAATTTCCATGGTTTATTCTCTATAGAAGTTAAGACACTACCTTCTAGGAGGATGCTTTAACTTTTATACAAATCAATTTTCATTGAAATATTTAGTAAATAAGCTTGTTCTAGAGGGTTATATTTGTAGGTGGTTTCTCTTCTTTAAATAATTCTCCTTTGAATTTGTGGTTAAACCTAGTAAACATATTGTAAGGATTGATCACCTCTTTAGGCTCGAGTCAAGAGAACCAGTTGGTGCATTGGATGATAATGTTCCAGATAAAAACCATTAAAAGTAGAGGCTATATTGAACTATATAGAGGAGAATGATTTGTTTCTAACTATTGGTGTTTCTCCTGAAGATTATTCCACAACTCAAAAGCATCAGTTAGTGGTTAGAGCTGCAAATTATCAGTTAATCGCATAACAATTATAAAAATTGGGGATTGATGGTATTATTTAGATATGTGTGATGGATCAATAAAGGAATAATATTATATGGGAATGTCATCAAGGAGTTGCAAGAGGTAATGTTGGAGGAAAAGTAATAGATCACAAGATTTTCCAAGTTAGTCTTAGGTGGCCAACCATATTTAAGGGCTCTAAGGAGTATGCTAGAACTTATGATGTCTATCAAAAAGTAGGTAAACCGTATAGGAGAGATGAACTACCCTTGAATCCAGTAAGGTATCTACAACCTTTTAAGAAATGGGATATTGACTTTGTGGGATATATTAAACCTCCTACTCTCCAATTATAAAGCTTGATATATTATTACTGCAATTCATTATCTCACTAAATGGGAAAACATTGCACCTACATAGTATTTTATGATTGATAATGTAGACAAATTTATTTTTGAGAATTTTATTAGAAGGTTTGGTTGCCCAAGGAATTTTACTAGTGACCAAGGTAGGAACTTATTGAACACCACTATAGCTACTTTGAGTAGGCAATTTTTTATATAGCATTATAAAATTATCCCCTATCATCCTTAGGCTAATTAGACTAGATGATTATTCAAAATATGATTCATCTCATATTGCATAGCTTGTTCCCATTTAGGTTTTCCTTGTGCATATGAGTAAGAGATAGGATCACAAGTCTCAAGAACACATGCACATGTGTGATGATAGGAACCTCCGGCACTACAAACATAATGGTTGAATGTGTCAAAGGAGTATCATTTACTATAGTGCGTATTGGAGTAGAAGGACTCCCAATATCTTGCTGACTCGATTCAATACTCATCCTCATACGATCACAATTCTGGTAAGTGGAGGTGTATGTACCACGTATGATAACTTTATTCCTTTTAGAAGGCAAAGAATCAAAATGTGATGGTAACTATAACAAGTAGCGAGACCTGCGGGGAAGCTGGTCTGGCTCCACGATGACTCAAGACTCATGATATAAAAAAAAAACAAATCCTAAGGCCAACTAGTAATCAAAGATCACACCAAAGTAAAATAAACAAAAGGAAAATATACACACAAATAGGATAAATTGGTTGAAAGGGGCCTCCCTCTCTAAAGTAGGTATGCCTCACCCAATAGGGGCTTGCAACTCCTCTTCTAAAGATTGCAGGTAACAAAATCAGTTATAAGGGCCCTCGTGGGATTAACAACTAGTTGGTTAGATCCTCCCAGAGAGGTAATCCTCCATAAAGGTTGTGCATTTTCTGACCCTTATCTGACCCAGGGTACCTACAGAATAACCCTTACAAGTAACCTATCTGGTACCTAAGTCAAGAAACTAAGAAACCACGATATAACTGATGCAGAAGTGAACAATCATAAGTCATATCCACCGTATGGGCAGGGTAAAAAATCCTGAAACCTTGAAAGTACCACCTCTCACAAAGGTAAAGGTACTAGCAAGATCCCAATATATGAATGAATGCCCATAAATATATCTGACGCTAAGAAGGTATCGGGGGGGTATCCGTTCAACCAACCTCACGCGACCTCGTGCTTAACTATGGTGTAAGCAAAGCCTCCTAATATTACTGATTATATAATGTATTTCTCCACTCCCTTAGTCAGACACATATGTTGATTTAATAACCTTGGATAAGTTTACTCACAAAATCCTATTCCAAGGCTCTAAATCCTATGCTAGTTTGTGCACCCTAGAAAATAAAATCGTTACTAATCAATTTTAAATTATAAGCGTTAATTTTAGTGTTCTTTCTTACTCAAAAAGGTGCATTTATGAAACTAATAATTTTATTACTCAGCAAGTAAAGTAATTGAATATGAACACAATGCAAAGTACTAACATCAATTCCCAATAAATGATATGCTTTTCAAAATGCAATTTTCAATTTGGTAGTTTTGCAATTCTAAATAAGATGCAATCTTTATTTACATGTACTAAGATCAATGACAAAGACCATACATTCATGTTAGAATTTATCCATTGGTGAACCATACATTCATGTTAGAATTTATCCATTGGTGAACCATAAACCTACACTAACATATCCATAATATCTAGAGGACATAATCAAAATATTATACATACCTAAATGGTGATTTCTCAATTTAGCAATCGAACATGCAACAAAACAATTGAGGTCATTCTCAACATCATGCCTCATACATGGCGAATAACAATGTTGTTGTAAAGTTGCAACTATATTTGATGTGACAAAATGCCCAACCAACTTCAAGAAATGAGATTACCAAATCAACAAATCCCTAGGTTCACTTGCGAATGAGCACATCCTATCAAGTCAATACAAAAGATCTTTATTCATATGAAAATAAACCGAATTAATAATAAGTCTTGTGTAGGTAGTGTGACATCCTTATTGAATGGTTGCATAAACTTTCAAAAAATATGTGTGTGTATTGTAGAACTCTTGCTATTGTTCCATATCACACATTTGTGTGTTAAGAACCACTGCAAATACTATTGGTGGTCGACACGAATAGTAGTCTACATTTTTATCTCTTCATTGTAAATGTTTGTTAACCAATTGGAATTTCTATAAGAAATTCCATTTCATATGTGGCGTGTTCTCAATTTTTATCTAGGTCTGTAGTGTCTTATGGTTAGATTAAATAACAATTTATTTTCCCTATACATAGTGTCTCCACTAGTGAACTACTTAAGCAATGGATCACATCTCTCTATCATAACTTCAAAAGTTTTGGATTGCGTCATTGAATGTATCTAAGTAATACACGATGGAATGATATTGTTGTGTCAGAAAAATACCAATCCCATAGTCATATGCATCATCTTCTACATCAAAAGGATGAGCAACACATCCTAGCGTAAGCATAGGTGTAGTGCATAGCTTCAACATATTCACTTCTTCAAAAACATGTTGTTGCACCTTGTTCTAGATGATGAAGCCTTGTTTCCTCAAATTTCCTCTTAATATTAACACCATAGGGTTGAACTAGTGAAGGAAAGAGATGTGAGAGGAAACAACTATTATGAGGGAGTGTGAAATTTGGAAATTCTAGCCTACAAATAGTGAGGGAATTAGAGGTGGAATTATAGTGAGGTGACATGAATGAAGACATGAAGTGATGATGTTAAAAGGAACCATCAAATTCATTGATGATGGTGAGGTCATATTATCAATATTTTGAAAAGGAACCATTGAAGGCACTGATATTAATTGTAAGGTGACATTAGTGAGGGCATGTTCCATTGATTCTAGTTGAAAGGTGTTGATACTGAGAGGGGGGTGAATCAGTATCAAGTACAATTTAAAAAAAAATTCAACTTATACTTAAACCATTCAACTATATACAATGAGAAATCAACAATAGTATAAGAGTTACACCAATACACAACACTACACCATGCACAATATATGAGAAATAATCAATAATTATTGTTCAAGGAAAGTAATGACTTCTGAAGGTAGCTACAGCTTCCAAATGTAAAGGGAGGGATAAACCTCCAAGAGGAAGATACAATCCTCCAATATCAAGAGAGATTTGAACTCTCCATCCTTGCCCCTTCCTTCCACCCAAGAATATATGAGAGATAATAAAACTTTA
>SNQJ01S0079039.1:61763-91492 GCA_010110895.2 Picea sitchensis | reverse complement strand
TCTGGGAAATGTGACAGTTTTTTATTTTTCTTGGTCAAAATTGATTCCCACTGATGTAATTCGAAATATAGTGAATGTATATGATGTAATTAAGTTTCATGGGGTTGAATTAGCTTTTTCCATGTGGATTTGGTGATAGTTAATGCTTATCAACGTCAAATTGAGTTAGTTGAGCTAAACTAGGAAGTTTGTTTTGACTTTCCTAGCTTTAGTATTGTTAGAGATATTTTTGTGATCTGATCCTAAGAGGTAGGATTCAACCCCTACCAATACATTATAAGTGAGTTATCACCTTATCAAGGATAATTTGATAAATTTGTTTTCAATAACTTTAGTCTGCTCCTTTGGGATTATTCGAGAAATTGACAATCTGATCCTCTTGGCCAAATGCTTTGGCTAGGATTTTGTAGTAGACATTGAGGAGAGAAATAGGGTGCTAACCTCATACCAAACTGCTTTTTAACACCTTTAGGGATAAGCTTGATAAGACCTTCATTAAAAAGCTCCCCCATACCACTAAATCTAATAGATTCCTGACACATTTTCAAATAGGCAGGGCTAACCACTTATGAGAGGGTTTCAGTTATTTTCAAGGTGCTCGAAATATGAAATATTAAAATTTATGTATAGTATTAAATGGAATGTGAAGTCCCGTGCTATTTCCCACTAAAATGGAGCATATCTATTTTAGGATCTAGTTTTTCTTTTCACATATATTTGGAGATGGAAATAGCCATTACTCAATTGAGTGGTCATAATAGCCACAATTCAGGAAGTGGGTGCTCTTCCTCCCCATTGTACTGTATCAACTAAGACTATTTTCAGTTGTATGTTGGTTATTTTTGTTACTTTTACCTATAAGAAATGACAATGGACAAAACATATGGCTTTGAGAGTTCTATTTTATTTCATTGGTGATTACAATCATGTAGAAGTCATCTTGTGTTTTGATCTATATTTCAAGGATTGTTTTCAATTCTAAATTATTTCCAGGAATGCAACAATATTCCAAAAGATGTATGAAAACTGATTGGATATGACCTTTCCAAAATTAAATTTACCTAGACCAACTCATTCTACCTATGATAGTTTTGCAACATAGTTGAAATGCTCATGAAGTGAACTATTATAATAATGTTGTGAGCAATCTCTTTGGCATGGTCCTTCAATTTGCAGGGATTTTTGTTCTGCACCTCAAGAAGTGAGCTCAGAAGAACTTGAAAAGTTTTTCCAATTCACCACTGGTAATTTTTTTACTAGCATTCTATGTGATATTTTTCTCTGTAATATGTTGAAAACAATTTCAGAATAGATTGCATAGAATGACTCGGCATGTTGAGGAATTTATATTATCACAAGTTTCTTGATATTGTGAAAAAATATATTTTTCAACTTGTATTTGAAGGGAACCATAAATCCTTTGTATTTTACTAAGGGTTTGTTAACTATTATGTAGGGTCCAGAAAACCATAAAATGTTGAGGGGAAGAAGGTCTTGGAGGCTTCATCAGGACTGGATACTTAGCCAAGGTTGCATCTCTTGGAGAAAATGAGACTGCACCTCCTTTAGTTGCTTCAACTACAAAACATCCTTGACAAAGAACTGGTTTTATATGTATTGTTTGTATTCAACCTACTAGTAGAAAGGGGCCAAAACATAAGCCCCCTTGTACTTGCAATGTCTGTATGACAGTTAAGCAAAGATATAAAACACTTATGATGTGTCAGAAGAAGCTTCAATCTGAACGAGAAGCTGAAAATGAAAAGAAAAAATGGACATGGGTGAAAGAAGAGGTAGAGGTCAACAGGGGATCAAACTGGCAATCCGATATGTTCTCACACCCTGAGAATGGTTCAAGGCAAGAAAAATCATCTACAGTATTTAGGGAAGCGTTGACAAGGGTTATAATTTTCTTGGAGATGGAGTTAACTCTTCTTCGGATCTGACTTTACCAGGTTCTCATAAAGGATTTGGTGTAAGCATAGAAAGGAGTATGAATGACAAAGTCCAGATTGATTTAAATAGTCATCCAGAGCGTGAAGATGAACACCACATGGGGTTGGTCGCATGAGCATGATGAGGCTTCTGCAAGATTCTATTTTACCTCTTGATATGCATCATAAACATCAGGTACTTGCAAGATTAGTAAACCCTCAGCGTGCAAGTATGCTTGTTGTAGGTTTTGAAGTAAATGCAAGTGGAGCAAAGTTTCACTCCACCCAATGTTCAAAATTAGGAAGAAATCCAGAAAGAATAGTTGTTGACTCCAAAGAGGGTTAAAAATGTAACTTGACATCCCCCAGTCGATTGGAACATGATACTATGTAGTGGGAGGAGGTCGCTAATAGTATTGGCAAGGACATGGCTTCTGCAGTGGGAGGAGGTCGCTAATAGTATTGGCAAGGACATGGCATTTGCAGTGGGAAGAGGTCGGTAATAGTATTGGCAAGGACATGGATTATAGTGATCTTACTGATCTTATTAGCAAGGTCAATGAGAGAAGGAATACCAAACATAAGGGTTTGGATTCTAATAATTGTTAAGTGCTCTTTAAATTTTTTACTCCCATGTGCAATATTGACGATATTGCTTCCAAATTAGTTTTAGGTCTATTTAAAATGAGTGTTGACATAGAAGAATTTTATAAATGAAAACCTTTTCTACACAAAAAAAAAATTAGTTTGAATTTAATTGGAACAAAATATCCCAGTATTGTTGAGAAATGGACATTGGAAATGATGGCCTATAAAACAAATTTTCTAATTTTTACACATCAACATTACTCGCTTTGATAAGTGTCGCAAGTGTCGCATTTTGGTCACAAGTGTCGCATGTTGCTTGCAAGTGTCGCATGTCGCTCATAAGTGTCGCAAGTATCAAGCAAAGCATACTTCCATGATGACGACAATAAGGAGACACTTAAAATGCCTCAAACACTTGATTTGAAGAAAGAGGAATTGCTAAATGGAGGTAAGAACCTCTTGCCACCTGAAAGGAGCACTTAATTTAAGGTTTTGGGAGAGAGAGCTCCCCTACATCACCCTTAGGAGTGTTGGCGCTCCCCTATAAGGTGCTAGGGAGCGTTATAGCACCAAACTACCCTTCTGAGGGAGCGCTATGGACTGTTAGAGCGTTGGCGCCCCCCTTGAGCCTACTAGGGAGCGCTATAGCGCCCTGATGCCTCTTTTGAGGGAGCGCTGTCTAATCTGTGCAACAGTTGATCTGTTGAGGAGAATAAGGGGAAGATCTTTTGAGTTTGGAAGGCAGTTGCATTCAAATTCCTGGTTCAACCATGATCTTAGGAGAAGATCCCTGATCTAAGGAGGGAATTTCTCAACTTACCCTAAAGATACCTCAAGAGGTTAGGCCTCTCTGAACCTATATAAGCAGGTTCTATCATGGTGAAAAAGGAGGAAGAATTGGAAGCATGAAACCTATAATCTCATAGGAAACATACAGTGAACTGGAGGAAAGTAATCAGTAAAGTTGTTGTCGTCCGGATCGTGGATCTTTTGAGCAAGGGTTAGATAAAAGGGACTTGATGAAGCTGTCGCATTCGCATCTACGGTTGTAAGCTACTTCTGTCATTGTTCTCATTAATATGACATGCTTGACCTGTTTCTTTCTAGTTTGTGTTTAATCTCACATGAACTTATCTCAGATAGATAGAACTATTTCAAGCTAATATCAATAGAGTAGGAAGTGGTTGTACTATTGTTTGTCTACAGGGCTCGTCGAGGAGTGAAATATTGGAGCTCAACTTGGAGTGTGCAGGGAAAAACGTCGATAAAAGGTACTTCTTTTCTCCTTCCTCCTCATGCATTAGTTTGTATAGATCTGAAAGGAAGTTAGTGTCCACGTTAAGCATCTTCTGTCTTAAGATTTAAGAGTCTAGCTCTCAAGAGGAGATCTACCTGTCCACAGGGAGATTTTCCTTCAACAGAAACTGGCGAATCCAAGCATAGGTATGCCTGCCTTGTTTTTGGAACATGTCATAATATTTGTTGGATGTTTGTGTGCAACTTCTGTCAAGTTCCCCGCGTCTAGACCCTTTCTTGAAAGTCTACAAAGCATTTTAGTTATCAGTTCTCATCTTCTAGCTTCATGCTTTGGGGGGAAATATGTTACACATCAACATTACTCGCTTTGATAAGTGTCGCAAGTGCCGCATGTTGCTCACAAGTTTCGCATATTGCTTCCAAGTGTCGCATGTCGCTCATAAGTGTCGCAAGTATCAAGCAAAACATACTGCCATGATGAAGACAATAAGGAGACACTTAAGATGCCTCAAACACTTGATTTGAAGAAAGAGGAATGGCTAACTAGAGGTAAGAACCTCTTGCCACCTGAAAGGAGCACTTAATTTAAGGTTTTGGGAGAGAGCGCTCCCCTACATCACCCTTAGGAGCGTTGGTGCTCCCCTATAAGGTGATAGGGAGCATTATAGCACCAAACTACCCATCTGAGGGAGCACTGGCGCCCCCCTTGAGCCTACTAGGGAGCGCTATAGCACCCTGATGACTCTTTTGAGGGAGCGTTGTCTAATCTGGGCAACAATTGATCTGTTGAGGAGAATAAGGGGAAGATCTTTTGAGTTTGGAAGGAAGTTGCATTCGAATTCCTGGTTCAACCATGATCTTAGGAGAAGATCCCTGATCTAAGGAGGAAATTCCTCAACTTACCCTGAAGATACCTCAAGAGGTTAGGCCTCTCTGAACCTATATAAGTAGGCTCTATCATGGTGAAAAGGGAGGAAGAATTAGAAGCATGAAACCTATGATCTCATAGGAAACATACAGTGAACTGGAGGAAAGTAATCAGTAAATTTGTTGTCATCCGGATCGTGGATCTTTTCAGTAAGGGTTAGACAAAGGGGACTTGACAAAGCTGTCGCATTTGCATCTACAATTGTAAGCTACTTCTGTCATTGTTCTCATTAATATGAAACTCTTGGCCTGTTTCTTTCTAGTTTGTGTTTAATCTCACATGAACTTATCTCAGATAGATAGATCTATTTCAAGCTAATATCAATAGAGTAGGAAGTGGTTATACTATTGTTTGTCTATAGGGCTCGTCGAGGAGTGAAATATTGGAGCTCAACTCGGAGCGTGCAGGGACAAACATCGATAAAAGGTACTTCTTTTCTCCTTCCTCCTCATGCATTAGTTTGTATAGATCTGAAAGGAAGTCAGTGTCCACGTTAAGCATCTTCTGTCTTAAGAGTTAAGAGTCTAGCTCTTAAGAGGAGATCTACCTATCCGCAGGGAGATTTTCCTTCAACAGAAACTAGCGACTCCAAGCATAGGTATGCCTGTCTTGGGTTTGGAACATGTCATAATATTTGTTGGATGTTTGTGTGCAACTTCTGTCAGGTTCCCCGCATCTACACCCTTGCTTGAAAGTCTACAAAGCATTTCAGTTATCAGTTCTCATCTTCTAGCTTCATGCTTTGGGGGGCAATCTGTTACACACCAACATTACTCGCTTTGATAAGTGTCGCAAGTGTCACATGTTGCTCACAAGTGTTGCATGTTGCTTGCAAGTGTCGCATGTCACTCATAAGTGTCACAAGTATCAAGCAAAGCATACTGCCATGATGATGACAATAAGGAGACACTTAAAATGCCTCAAACACTTGATTTGAAGAAAGAGGAATGGATAGATAGAGGTAAGAACCTCTTTCCACCTGAAAGGAGCACTTAATTTAAGGTTTTGGGAGAGAGCACTCCCCTACATCACCCTTACGAGCATTGACGCTCCCCTATAAGGTGCTAGGGAGCATTATAGCACCAAACTACCCTTCTGAGGGAGCGTTATGGAATGTTAGAGCATTGGTGCCCCCCTTGAGCCTACTAGGGAGCGCTATAGTGCCTTGATGCCTTTTTTGAGGGAGCGCTGTCTAATCTGGGCAACAGTTGATCTATTGAGGAGAATAAGGGGAAGATCTTTCGAGTTTGGAAGGCAATTGCATTCGAATTCCTGGTTCAACCGTGATCTTAGGAGAAGATCCCTAATCTAAGGAGGGAATTCCTCAACTTACCCTAAATATACCTCAAGAGGTTAGGCCTCTCTGAACCTATATAAGCAGGCTCTATCATGGTGAAAAAGGAGGAAGAATTGGAAGCATGAAACCTATGATCTCATAGGAAACATACAATGAACTGGAGGAAAGTAATCAGTAAAGTTGTTGTTGTCCAGATCGTGGATCTTTTGAGAAAGGGTTAGACAAAGGGGACTTGACGAAGCTGTCGCATTCACATCTACGATTGTAAGCTACTTCTGTCATTGTTCTCATTAATATGACACACTTGGCTTGTTTCTTTCTAGTTTATGTTTAATATCACATGAACTTATCTCAAATAGATAGATCTATTTTAGGCTAATATCAATAGAGTAGGAAGTGGTTGTACTATTGTTTGTCTACAGGGCTCGTCGAGGAGTGAAAGATTGGAGCTCAACTCAGAGCGTGCAGGGACAAACATCGATAAAAGGTACTTCTTTTCTCCTTCCTCCTCATGCATTAGTTTGTATAGATATGAAAGGAAGTCAGTGTCCACATTAAGTGTTTTCTGTCTTAAGAGTTAAGAGTCTAGCTCTCAAGAGGATATCTACTTGTCCGCAGGGAGATTTTCATTCAACACTAATTGATCACACTTCGAAGGATTCTTTTGTTTATTTATTTAATTTTATTCTTTTATTTCTTTCAATAGTGACAAAATTTATTGTAGACTAAGATATTCAAATACAAATATGCATATAAGGCATAATATTGTATATTGAGAAATGAAATATAAATATGTCGAGAAGGGGTACAATAAAATAGTGCAATATGCATTATTGTGCCAATCATCTGAACTCCAAAAATTATTTTTCAATAATCTTAAAAGAAAGATCATGTCCAAGAAATACAGGCTTCAACGTGCTTCAAGCTATACCATGCACACAAAAACTCAGTTCAATGACGAGAGATAAACACATAATTTATCTATTTGAATTACATTATGAACCCCAAGTTATTTTTAATATTTATGTGAAAAAAATATTTTCAATTAGTTTTTTTATTTTTTAAAGATGAAAACATGTTTTATTTATGTATCAAAAGCTCTCTTGAAAAAGTGTATGAATTACATTTTGTATGGGAAAAGGTTTACTTTCATAACCATAAAGTACAAAATTCCCTATAATTTGTAACAGTGGCTCTATTGTTACAGATACATCTTCATAACATAATAGTGAACACTTTTCTAGTACAACTTAGTAAAACCAAGTTCTTTTCCAAGTGCATATATTTCCACACATAATCTAAATTGCAGAGCATGATTTCAAGATCAATTATTTCTACTTGGGGTCATAATGTAGTTCAAATAGATAAACCCACACATGAATTTAATTTTTTTAATTGGGGTAAACACTCTTTTCGATCTATAGGGAGCTATGAACCCCATCTACCCATTCTACCCATTATCATGATCCTTCTTCAAAACAAATATCTATCAATATAAGCCAAATAAAATATTGTTCCATGGCTTAATGCTCACCAGGGTTTCAACCTAGTTCAATTTACATGGCAACAACCTATCTCAACCTCTATACCAGAGCCTGATGGATATCTTCAAGGACTGGAATTGATTATGTGCAAGTATATTCTATATTTGTATCTTCTTCGAATTATTTCATTATATTCTTTTAAGTATCTAGTTATTGGCCATTATTGTGCTTCTTTTAGTATTCATTGCTTGACAATGCAATTTTTATTGACTATACTATGGTAAGGTGTGGGTTTGTATTGTCAAATTTATATCTACTAATAAATTTGATGCAATGTGTTAATTTTTGTAGAGACATGATAAAGACATTACTACACAAGAAGAGCCTTTTGATCCTCTCACAGACCAAATTCCAGTGAAGCCTATAACATTTGTGAAGGGTGCTTCCTACAATGTTGTTGTATTTGATAAGGTTGGTGATTGTTGTGTTGCTGCTACATATGCTATATATGATTGTTCAAAGGAAAGATTTTTATTTCCTTTTCACTTTATGTATATTAAGCATATTCACCTTTTAGGATCTACATCTTTTATTTTATATTTTCTTTGACAATACTTATTGGTTATTTAGAAAGGGAAATTATCTCTACTTAGCTAAGTGAAAAGAAAAATGGTCTATGCACTAGGTTCCTATCTGTACATCATAGGAGACTAATGGCATGAACCGACATTCTTATTGGACCTTGATGAAGTTTTGGAGAACTTGGGTCATGTTTAACCGATTTTGGAACTTCGATAGAATTTGGTCGAAATGACACCTAGGTGAAGTGGATATTGTGGGATCTCACCCCCTTTTTGGGAGATTTTTGGGTTTAGGGTTTATGCTTGAATTATGGGATGTCTTCGAGGGCCATAGGTTTTTACCAGTGTTTAGACCCTTTTGTAATGTATAAATAAGTAGCTAGCGATGAAGTAGTGCAATCTATGTGATTGTGGATGATGGCTTAGTGCTAATGTTAGCTATGTTCATATCGTAAGACTTGTAGAGCTAAGTGAAATTGATTGTAAGAAGCTGTTTAGGGATTTGTGCAAGTATGTGTGTAAGTGCTTGAGGTGAAATTTGTGACCCTAACTTGGGGAAGGAGGGGATCACGAGGTGTCGCATGAGATCTCTGTCCTATCTGAGATTGACCCTATGGCTCTATGTGTGGGAGATTGACAAAACATAATAAAGAGAACAAAGATTTGGTGGGCCCCATTATTACGTTAGGGGTGGGCTCGCATGTATATCCCATGTTATGGTTTCTTTGTGTGATTGATGTGATTTATGTTTAGTGCTTAATATTTATGTATGTAGATGCATCATTATGTTAGCTTAATGGTTGGTAATGTAGATAAATGCTAGATATGATCTATATTAGTATGCTTAGTTCTTGGATGGTAGATCTTGTTAAATCTTTAGCGTTGCTCACACAATTAGGGTTTTACCTACGATGTGAATAAGAGGTTAAATATTAATGATTGATATGCTAAGTGCTCTGTTAAGTGTTGTAATCAAGATCTGTGTTCAGCTAGGTTGTGGAACCGCAGGTCTACAACCACTGCCGCCTCTACTCGGGTGAGACTTCATCTTGCCATGTGTTCAGAAAGGGAAAGGCCCAGTGGTTAGGGTTTTGTTGGTCGTTGTTGAAGCGTTGAACAGAATCAGGTGCCTTGCCAATGCCAACAAATGGTTCTATTATTAGGACTAAAGCGTGATTCTTTGGGAGGCTGAAAAAGAAATCTCTATGTAGATCTATGTATGTTTGCATGAGTGTCAGCCAGTACTTTCCTACGTTTGAATTTTGAATCTACGTACTTCAAGAGAACGGATCCGAAGAAGAGGTAAGATCTTAAATCTTTGTGCTCTGATAAAGGTAAGATAAGTGGAAATTTTTGTTTGAAGAATATGTATCTAGGTATGCTTATTTGATAGATTTTGTCCTAGTTTGACAACTAGGGCATATAGAAAGAAAGAAGATATGATATGAATAGATCTAATAGAGATAGTGAAAGATATGTTATTCCTATGCATAGAAATAAAATTTTTTGGACTAACAAATTGGATCACGAGGACCCTAGAAGAGATTTTTTCCTTAGACATATTTGTGAATCAGTGCCTAGTACAAAAAGGTTGCAGGGAGATCATGTGAGAGAAAGGAAGGGATTAACTGCTATAGTTCTGGAAAGCCAGAGACATCTTGAGAAAGGAATGCCACAGTAAAACTAACCCTATTTTTCTTTGTTGTAAAGCTATGGATCCACGAAGTTTTGGATTTCCCTAGAATGATTGTTGAAGTTGAGAGAGAAGATGAACATGAGACAAAGAAAACCATGAACAATATCAAAGAGACTAAGAATATGCTAAGATCAACATGGAATCAAAGACTTTATTGTTGCAAATGAAAGAAACACTGAATAATCATAGAGATATCATTTTATCGAGGAGACCTTAAAGAGAAAAATAAAATAGAAACGAGAATAGGAGACTCGGCATAGGTACGTTGTGTATTGGATGCAGAAACAAAATTGAATATCATGACAGAAAGCACTTGAGAGATTTTGGGAAAACTTATTTATGGTTCCTTCATTAGGAGGAATCAGATTGTTTAAAGAAAGTTGGTAACCCTATGTGGAAGACTTTCCTATGTACCTATGATAGCCCATGGAACTTCGACAGAAGAAGAATTGAGGTCATTAGGTTTATTCCAGGAACAACGCTCCTTTCAATTTTGTTAGGAAAGAGTTGGATGGAGAAAGACCAGATCTGAAGGAAAGAAGAAGAAGCTATAGAACAGAAAAGAAGAATTAAAGGTTTCATGGCTAGGAGAATAGTGTACTTAATAGAAGAACAAGAGGGACAAATTCGAGCTTGTTGAGGACCAGAGACCTAACTATTGAAAGAATGCAAGAAGACTTAAAACACCTATCTATGGGAGTAGAGCATCTACTCCAGAAACAATGAGAGAAGAAGTATTACCCTTGAACACTGTGAAAGACCTTTAGTAGTGAGAAGTTACTTTGCTAAAAGAGAAAGAGCAAGAATGGAGGGAGGAATCGAGGAGACACACCAAAATCCATGAGGAAGAAAGCAAAGAAAGCTCAGTAAGAGAAAGCAAAGCTAGAAAAGTGCAGGGAGGTTGAGAGAGGGACTTACTTGAAGAGAGAGAGCAGAAAGAACATGAACCTCACTGGAATAGCCGAGTGAACATGGAAATAGCACTTAGCCATGATGAAAAATATAGTATTGCGGAGCATCCAAATCATTAGAGAGCGATGCTCTAGAATGGTTAGAAATGCAGTTATTTCCGAAAATACCGCCATTGGACCGTTGAGACCACACCATAACAAAAAAATTTACATTGATGGAAGCATTCCTACCTGTTGGAAGAATCTGTTATGATGTTATGTATTTAACCCGTCGAATGTATTACTGTGGACACTTTTGCCAATTGTGATTATCCGAGCCCACAAAAAACTAGTTTCTTTCGCATAGTGCTGTGAGAAACCATACATCCGTTATGCTACCTTGATTGTTTATTCACCCGATCTAGGATATTTGAATAAGTGTGTATGTCAAATGAATTCAGCGCAGTAGAGAATTCTGTAAAAGAGATCCTTATTGACCTTATGGCTAAGAAGGTCATGCATGCAATTATAGGCCTCATCGGTAGCGAGTTGGAAGCATCCTAAAATTATTTTGCACAACGATACAGGCCATCCAGAACTACGATAGAAATACGGTAAGCATCGTGATGACTTGGAGAACGTGAAGCTCATCCCCTCAATCTTGCCCGACTATATCCCACCACTAGCTAGCATAGTTAGTCGTGACAACATCCCAAAGGACTTCAACTATATACGTGAGTATGGCATACCTCTCTCAAGGGGATACATGTAGTGGGATCCTGAGATGGGGCCGATTTTGGCGTTGAAGATCATTGACTTCAGCAGGAGACCGCCAAGAACTTTTAGCATGCTCGCACCACATGAGTATTTGACCAAGACAAAGGGAAGAAGTCAAAGATAATCCCCTGACCCTAGACCATGGACATTGAGAGGTCCACGATCTTCAATGTGATGAAGTTACCAAACTTTGGAAGACATCAAGAGGTTATCGTGCATTAAGATATTTGCTATCGTTAACACATGGAAGTTACACGTGGTTGGATCAACACATCACAGTAGATCTGGAGCTGATCCACCGAATCATTGGGTTGAGCATGCAAGGACTAGACCCGCAGGAGTTTTACCTAGGGAAAGATGTAGACTGCGCCCCGACACAGTGAATAAAGTATACCTATGGCGATGTAGAGAAAGGAAGTGGGGCTACAGAGGCGAAATACCTCCATCGGGGATGGTGCGATGTGCACAGATTGTCAGTTTGATCATTGGTAAGCTCATTGCAGGAAGAACTGCAATACCAGTACAGGTCATGGGGTTAAAATTAAGTCAACCTCCTTAGGGGAAAATGCATTGAAGGAATGCAAATGGCCCCGGGCGAGAGCTATCTTGTCAACTAAGGTTAGAACAAGACTATGTCCTTGAATCAAGATCAAGGTTATGAGTTTCATTTTAGTTGGCATTGTGATCCTCATTGCCTTCATTGCTTGGGAGATTCCGGAAGGGCGGCCCTACAGGGTGAGCCATCCCCGAACCACTATTTGCCAATTTCACTACACTATGAGTATTTGAGGTGACATGGGTAGAGTGAATGGCGGTGATCAAATGCGGTCATTCCACTCCTACTACTTGTAGGCTGAAGAGATCCGGTGAAGCCTTCCCTCACATGGCGTCAAATACAACGCATCGGTTCATGCCATTTATGAAGTTTTGTCGAGATAGGAATTTTATATATATCACTACATCTAGAGACGAACATAAGGAAGAGATATAGTCCTATTAAAAAACTCACAGAAGAGGACATGGAATAAATCACTAAGGAATAGCTGCGAGAGTTTCTCATACCGATTTGAGCAGATAGAAGCATCCAACCGACCTCATGTGGAAGTCTTGTAGTCACTTTCGAGAAGAGTATGATGGACCATCGGTAGTAGGAAGAAAAATAAGGAAAAGTCTGAAACTACTTGATTGCATCAAAGGAAACTACCACGAGAGTCACCGAGAGGAGGAGGAGATGATGAAGTAGACAAAGAGGATGGGGAAGAAGAAAAACAAGAACAAGGTGAAGTGACATAGTCTAAAGATCCCCTTTCAGAGGCCGATACTTCCAAAGAAAGAAAGGTTTCTCCATGAAACCCTCAGCCAAAAAGAAGAGTTGCACGAATAGACCTAAGTCACAAAATGTGCTCATGGTCGATGACATCATTATCATCGCCACTATATCAGATACTTCAAAGGATATTTAATAGCGCAATGAAGCAAAGCAAGAAACCATGTGCTTGTGATGGGGATTGGGGAAGATCTCAAAGGGAGTGCAGTGGGCCCTCTATTCAAGTTCTTGCTGATGTCTATTTGCACCATCATCATCGGGAAGGTATCGAGGCCCGGGAGGCGACCACATATCCCAGTTATCATATTAAGCGAGCTCACCGCCGTTGAGCCTAGGAGGAAAAGGGAATAGGCCACAAAGAATTAAATAAATCAAGGAGGAATCCCACTAGAGCAATCTTAGGGTTTAGCATCAAGATAAAGAAAGGACCTCGGTGAAGTTTCTGCCCGAAGGGATGGGGAGTGCAAATCCGGAAGGAGAAATACTTGGTACTCCACGAATGAGATGGGAGTTAAGAAAGGAGTCACCCGGATCACTTCCAGCTCTGTGATGGGATTACAGAGCAGATGGAAGAGAATAAAAGCTGAGAGCTAGGTGGGGAAGCTCTTTAAGGCCATTCAATGGCTCCAAGCAGTCCCTTGAGAATTAAATTCTAAGCGATACGAAGCACTCCATAGGAAGTGCGAGATCGGAAGAAGAATTGCAAAAGAATTGTAGTTAGCAGAAGAATCAAGGCATTAGTTTATAATGCAAACAAATCCAGCAGTCAGTCTTGCTTGATTATCTGAGAGCACCTTCTGCAGAGGACCTAAAACTAAGGACATTGGAGTCACAAATACAAGAAGCAAAGAAACAAGCAACAACAATACAAGAACAGTTGAAGCCACTATCAACAATCGAGAGGATGAAAAGGTCCAGGGAACAGCATGGTTAGAAACAAGTCCATGTCATCAGTAAAGTCATGGAAGTGACCCGAGGCTCCAATTAATTACGGGATGAAGCTTGCACACTTTTGAGGAGATTGAAGGACATGGTGCACAACTAGAACAAGTGGTCACCGCGGTTGAACAACCATTAAGGAAGGACACATGACTAAGAAAGTTATTCCCGAGGGACTTAAGCGAGTAGGAGGCTGGCGAAATACTTGGTGAAGAAGATCAGAAGCTGGCTTCGAGAGGCCTTGAGCGGACTTACCTAGATCCGCATTGACTGGGGCGAATTTTAGTGAGTATTAGGGGAGCATGTTGGCCCTTGACCAAGTTTGGAGAACTTTGGTCATGTTTAACCACTTTTTGGACTTCAACACAATGATCAAGGAAGGAGCACCCAAGAGGAGACGAGATCGTGGATCTCACTTATTTTGCGGGATTTTTGGGTTTAGGGTTTTATGTAATGGGTATGGGATGTGGGGCCCATGGGTTTTACCCATGTTTAGACCACTTTGTAATGAATAAATAAGTAGCTAAGCGATGAAAGAAGTAGTAGTGAAATCTATGTGATTGTGGATGATGGATTAGTGCTAATGTTAGCTATGTGCTTATCGTAAGACTTGCAGAGCTAAGTGCAAGTGATTGTAAGGAAGCGTGTAGGGTTTTGTCTTGAGACGGTGTATAAGTGTTTAGTGCAGTGATCTAGCTTGGGGAAGGAGGATTTTGCGAGGTGTGTGAATATCTCCTGTCCTATGAGAAGTTGACCATATGGCTCTGTGCATGGAGATTGATAGAAGATAATAAAGAGACAAAGATTTGGTGGGCGTATTGGCCACATTGAGGTGAACCACATATATCATGTGTTATGGTTTTCTTTGTGTGATTGATGTGATTTATGTTTAGTGCTTAATATTTATGCATGTATATGCATCTGATATATTAGCTTAATGCTTGGTAATGTAGATGAATGCTAGATCTTATCTATTTCTATGTGTTGAGTGCTTGGATGTATTAGATATTATGAATCTTGTACTACTACGTAATTAGGGTTTTTTACATGCGATGTGAATAAGAGGTTAAATATTAATTATTGATATCTGCTGATAAGTGCTTTGTTAAAGTGTTGTAATCAAAGATCTATTGTCTGACTAGGTTGTAGACACTCCAAGTCCTACAACCACCCACCGCCTCTACCTCGGGTGAGACTTCATCTGCCATGAAGTGTTGCGAAAAGTATATGTGTGATTAGGGTTTGTTGGTCTTATTTGTTGAAGCATTGAACCACAGGTCTTCCCACAGTACCCAGCAAATTCTAATGTAATTATAGTTTTGATGCCAAGAATAAAAGATAATTACATGTAGCCAATGGAGGGATGAGAGAATGTTTATTGCACTATCATTTATGAAGTAAAAATTGAAGAACAAGCTTGAAAAAATCATTACATAGTTTCTACTAATAATTCACATGTTATGGAGAGTTTCATGTAACTAAGAAAGATGTGTGTTTATTGGTGCTTGTATCACATAGAAAAAATAACTTTCTTTATAATTGAGGATCATTTATTTCTTCATTATTTTTCTAAAATAAAATTTTGGGAGTATGGTATGTAGTAGGATCGAAGTGACAAACATTGCATGTGATACCCTTAATGGGCTTAAAATGGGTGATAGGACTTTGATTGTGCATCGTGCTACTGCCAATTATAGATATACATGATGACATAATATCCCTTAATTAATATACATCTCTTATTTTTTCATGCTTAATTATGGAAGTCTAACTTCAAGACTATCTCTTTTTCTAAGGTCTAATCTATGCCCAAAATTTATTACAAAGTTATGTGTCCCTCTTAACTTTTTATCAGGATAAAAAATAAAAGAATGAAAGTGGCCTCTCTTCATTTGGAAAGGGTCTTTTGGGTACAAATGGATGATTAGAGATGAAGTCATGCATGAAATGTGACCTATCACTATTATTATACTTTTGGAGTTATTAGAGGATAGAATTGTGTGCACTCCTATTTAAGAACATCATATAAGCGAGCTTATTTTGAAGTTATACATAATCAATGAATCAATAGTAAAAAATCCATAATAGAGTGGTAGAGAAAAGATTAATATCTCCTAATCTTGACAGAAGTGGTGGTCAGGATCAAAACATATGAACTTTGTGGTGAAATATAATCAAAACTAATAGAAGGATATACAAGAGTGTTAAGTTAGAACCTTAACAAACACAACCCATGATGCTTGATGCTTGCAACATTGTCTAAGGATGGACAAATTATGTTTGGTGACAAATATATTGTCTAGAGGATGGACAAATTATGTTTAATTTGACAAATATGTAAAATGAGTATATTATAATTTAATAAATAGATTTTCCTATTATTATATATGGTTTTATACTTTATCAAAAAATTCGCCAAGACTTTACAAGGTTTTATAATTAAGTGAAAGATTCGCTAAGATTTTACAAGACTATATAATTGATTAAAAGATTCGCCAAAAAATTGTATATACATATTATATTATTGATAAAATAGCCTTCAATTTTTCCTATGTATCATGGGGATTCACCCAGTTATTATACATATAAATTTAGGGGGGGTTCTTAAAATCACCGCTGGCATCAATCCCTTATTATCAATTTAATAAAATCGTTAGGCGTTACACTAATAGGTACAGGTCACCTGACATTCAACAATGTCTAAAGCTAGATATGTTTTTCACTTATGATAGTGCTCTCTCAAGGGGTTTCTGGTTAGGTTACGTTTAGGGTTTGTGATGGGGTAGGGTTGCTTGGCCCCCCACAGGGGTAGGCAGCTGGAGGCCTGGATCGAGATCCTAGGGATCTGAGTCCAGGAGAGTAAAGGATCTCTGGGGAGGTAGAGAGTGGAGAATATGGGTTAGGGTAGGTATAGGTGTGTGCTGTTTCAAAATACTGGATGAGATGGCGATCAACGTAGGTGTCCAGTTGTTGGACTCTTCAGAGGAGCTTTGGTGGAACCATAAAGGATTGTACAAATATGATGCGGAGTACAGAGAAGATTTAACAAGGTACAAATAGACTTTAAGGATGAAAGGTGAGGAGTTAGGGGTAGTGGAGGCTGAGTGGTCCGACAATATAGAATTGGGGACACTTGGCGGTCCCTCTAACGATTCGTCGAGGAGTAGCACTATTGATACAATAAATGAACTATTTTCTAGGGAAGCAGATTTTGAGGGGAAGCTCAAGGCCGGGAAGGAGAATGTATTAATCCATTCGTCGCATTCCATAGAGGGGGTTAGGTCGTTGTGTAAGATGGATGAGGAAAAGCACAGATCCCCTGGTCCACTTGGAGGGGTGCTGAGAGACTGAGGTGCACAACGTGATAGAGGCGGTGATGGGCATCCTCGACAGGTGATGGGGGTAAGTAGAGGTGCGGTAGCGAGGGGTGTAGAGGTGATTCACTTAGTGGGTGACTTTGGCTGTGATAGAACCCGCGCCCAATATAGGTTAGATTCGGGGAAGTTTCGACACTTCGCTTCTCCAGACAGGGTATAGATTGATGTTAGACTTGTAGAAAGTGGAAACATTGTATTAACATAGAGAGATAAGGGAGTTGGTGGGAACACTATATAGACGGAAGGAGGAAGCGGAGGTGCGGAGTTGTCAATTGCAGGGGAGAATACAGGTGTGGGACATCTTGGTGGGTACAACAACCGAGAAAGAAATAAACCAGTCACAGTATCTAGGGTGTGGAAGCTGGGAAAATTGAAGCTGTTATTAACACTAGGTAGAGATATCAGGATGGATGTTATGAGTATTCTTACCATGCATGGTTTGGTGGGAAAATTTAGTTATTGGGCCCTGGGGGAAAAGAATATACATTCTTGGGTTGAAGTCAATTGGGGGGTGCTACTTGGATATGTGCCAAAGACTTACATTTTATTAAAGAGCTGGTTTTGTTTCATTTTTAGGGCTTCATAAGATGCAAAGAGGGTGCTCCAGAAGGTTTGGGAAGTAAACGATGGAAGTATGATGCTGAAATGATGGCACTTGGGTTTCAACCCAGAAAAAGAGATAGTCAGAATACGACATATGTGGGTGGTTTTACCAGGAATCCCTCTTGCATTGTGGAGTTTAGATGCTTTCAAACTCATCGAGAATGCTATTGGAAGTTTTCTACATGTGGATATAAAACAATTGGGGGGTTTTGATCGCCAAATGGGTAAGCTGCTGGTTGAAATGGACACGTTTGATGGCCTTCTCGAGGAGATTTAAATTATTTGGCAGGGTTTGAAGATCCAATAGAGATTGGACTATGTTGGTGTGTCGTCTCGTTGCTCGAACTGTAAAGTGACATGACATTTGCGCCATCAATGCGCGAAGCAGTGGAACATAAGAAATCACTTGCGGTTGGTCTCTCGATGATGATAGTCAGGGACAATAATTTTGAGATGGAAACGCAATACGTCTGGACTGATACACAATTTTTGAATAACAATGGAAACTATGGTAAGACACCCTCCTACTTGCCTAATCAAATTATTTCCATGAATTCTTTAATGTTTCATGAGGAGTCAGGATTAGAATTAGAACCCTAGATCATTGAGACACCTTCGAAGGGAGGGTTGGGAGTAAAGGTATGTCATAACGGAGAGATTTGTCTTGATGCTAATGTTTCAGGAGAGTGTTTGAAACGCATAGGTTGCCTAGTTGAGGCTATAAGGGATAATTGTCTAGTGACTGGTGCGGGTATGGGCAAGGCGAGCATGCCTGTAGAATTTGGGGTAGAGATAGGACAAGGGAGGAGACTAACTGCCTCCATAGATGAGCCCGATAGGATTGATAAGAATCACTATATGGTTGTGCACTCGGGTGATGGGGGATCGCAAGGGGATTCTGGTAGGGAAGTTTTAGATGTGGACATGTTGGCAGCCAAATATTCATGTCAATTTTATCATTATAAAATACTATCTTAGTGGGATAAAATTTTCTTTAGCTGCCTCCTTTTGTTTGAAAATATTTCTATCATCTTTTTTTTTTGAAGAGATTTGTTTGCTTAGCTATGTGTATGAGTTCATTTATTTTAATCTATCGATTTTATTGTTCAATTTCATGATTGTAAGCATGAAATTAGAACAATCTCTGGTTTGGGTGCATCATACAGTTTGTACACTTCCCTTTATAAATTGGATAACACCTAAGGGCATCTAAATAATTTCGAGAACCTTAAAATCTTGTAAGCCTATCATATTATGGGTTAATCCCTTACCATAGCGCATGAGTTATCCACCTTGGGGTTATTGATCAGAATCTGGACCAGGGGTCAAATTTTACCTCAAAAATCAAAGTTCTCGGAATTGCCTAAAAACAAATGGGTTTGTAGCCCTCGTCGTCACGAACCCAACGCAATTCGTTTCGTCTCAAAGGGACATCGGGAGCGAAAGTTATCGGGATCTGTTCGAATCGCCAAACAGGGAAAAAAGTGTTGACTGGGCAGTCCGTACGGACACGTGGCAGGGCCGTACCATCATGATGACAGGGCAGAGGTGACGTGGCGTTGACTGGTCAAGTGGTGACGTGGCAATCTTTGATTGGTTACAGCTGGACGAGTGATGTTGTGACACGTGGCTTATAATGGGCAAATTGCATGGTGCCACGTGGCCCAATGAAACGCTGCCACGTGGCACCCGTTGGTAGGCTGTTGTTTTAATTTGGTTTATTAAAAGTTAAACGGAGGCCGTGGGGTTCGACCCCCGGACCTCCAACACCTTTCCAAAGCTTTTGCAAAGTCCAATCCACGCGTTTGGTCTTATTAATCATATGTATAAACTTTTATTTAAAGTTACAACGATTACATTTTGGCGCGGGGTAGGGCTGGGGCTTAGCCCCAGCCCGCGGTTACAGTGATTGGCATACGACCATGTATCAAATTGGCGCGCGGGGGTGGTATTATATTGGCCCACGATCCATTGCAATGTCATACGACCTCCGATTAAATGGGCGCGCAGAGGTGTGTGTTGGCCCGAGGTTCTATTGCATATCGCATATGACCAGTTGTTTGGGTTATTCGCGCGGGTTTCAATTGGAATGGTGTTATATGGTATATAACACATATAATTTATGCCACGGTTTATAATGGTGTTACATGTGACCATTACAATGTTATGTGCGCGCGGTTTGGGTTAATGTTTGATATTTAATATATGACCATTGTTTATTTAAATGACGCGCGGGGCATTTTTAATAAGGTTTAAACACATAGTTTTTGACTTAAATGTGACCCTTGCCACATTTTTAGTTAATGCGCGCGGGATTTTTTTATTGTTGGGTTTAAAACGGGAACAATAAACCTTACCCCGATCCTTGTCAAACGGTGGTATACGCGGTTACAACTTAGCCCCTTTATTCGCGCGGGACGTGGCCACATGGCCTCCCCATGCGCCCAAAACCTCCGAGCTTGGGGGTTGGAGTTCCGTTAATCGTTCGAAACTTTGCACCATTTTCGGAGAGCGCGTGGGTGCTAGGTTTTTGGGACGGAAAACGCTTTGGGGTTGGGTTCAGACTTCCAGGTGCAGAATGGCGAACAGGTAACCAGAGCCAAAGGGGAAAAATGGCAGCAAGCATAACTTTTGGAGTTTTTAGCCAAATGAGGTGCCGAAAAAGCCCAGGTAAGGGTTTTTGGACGTTCTGAGTCCATTGGCACAGCTTTCACAGGCATTTGAAGACTTTTAATGCAGGTTTTTCACATTTGAAGCTTGAGGAAGCTCCATGAAGATCCAAGCCCTCATTGTTTGAGGCATTGCTCTGATGAGCACATATTCATTTGCTGAGACTAAATAGTCATTTTTGACTGTTTATTATGCTCTGAATTCATTGGGATAGGTTGCAGGTCCATTGGAGAACTTCTACAGGTATTTTTACCTCATTCTTGCTCAGGGAAGCTTGGAGGCCACTTGTAGAAGAGGTCATTGCTGGATGAGCCATTGTCCATTTGCAGAGTTTTTACAGTCAAATTTGGGGTTTGGATGTATTCTGAATCCAATGGTACAGTCTGTACATTCATTGGAGTTGAGAAGCAGCTTGTAATGAGCATTTGACAAACTAATCCCAAAGAGCCAAGTCCATTGAAGGAGGCTCAAGGAGACGTAGCCCAGAGAGGGGTGAACTCCTTTATCATCTTGGTATTGCTGTGTTTTTTATGTGTTATTTGCTGCATTTTATATGGCTGTACATTGGTTAATAACCCATATTTAAGCATATAAAAGATCATTCCTCACACATGTACATTGTAAACAAGAACCAAGAACTTAACACATAAACCCTCTTGCACATTTGAACACATGAAGCAAGGTCCTGTTAAGGTTTAATTTAATAAGGAAAATGGATACCTTGCACCCTTAAACAAGTACATTCCATTTTCAGATCAGTTATGCCTTAGGCATTATATTCTTTGAACACTTTGATTTTCACATTACCACATCTATGAGCGTGCAACAAACAAAATTTTGTTGTATTTTGTAATTTGAATCCTATCCCTTACAGTCATATCACAATCTCGTCGTCCTGGTACAGAACTGACAGTCATACCTTCAAACATTGCTCCTTCATCCTACTAGAAAAAACATGCATTCATTGCTTCAGGTGGTAAGTTTTCATTTTGGGTTGGGAATTCATTCAACAAAGTGGTTTTAGTTCTGTGCATCCTCTAGTTTAGCATCCACTTAACATTCCAAATGGTTGCTAAGGTGGCTTTCTGAAGCCTTAGGTATTGGATCTCCTCCAAATATGCAAACATCATCCTCTATTTTGTGTGTTTTCGAATGCACCCCACCCTTCGCTACTCCTATGTTTCTTTATGACCATATCGATGGCGCCTATGGTGAGGATCGAGTTGAATGGCTCATAGGCTCTCCTCTCACACAACGACACCATGGATGACCTTGTGGCTTATGGCTGGGATGGGTTCATAAAATGATTTGAGTGTTTCAACCTCAAAGTGGCTCAAGCCTTCGCTCAAACTTTCGATGGTGCTAGAGCTAAAATTGGAGATTTACAGTTAGAGGTGACCGAGGGTTCGATTGCAAAGGCTACTGGATTGCTGCAAGAGGGAGCTCGCTGGTTTAAAACCTCAAGTTCGAAGGCCTTCCTTTTCATCTACTCATGGCTTCCAAGAAACCGCGTTACAATGCAAAAGGTACACCAATTGTTTTATTTAAACCATGATGGCATGGTTTGTTGTTGATGCTTAAGCAGTTTGTCACCTATGAGGGTAGATACGGTTTAGTCTTCCTGTATCATGTCCGTTTATTGATGGTATTTCTAGGTTTTGAGTTAAATATGCCATTCTATCTACTTAGGAGCCTACAAAAAATGGACAAATTCTACCAAAGACAAAACCTAAATGCACAGTCAAGTTTGTTCCATCATGGCATGATCTGAATTCTGGTGATTTCGCAATTATCTAAAGTTGGGGATAGATGGCACAATTTCGTGTATAGAAATGGTTTCCCCTACCTGAAAACGTGACAGACTTACCTCTGCATTTTAATGAACCTCCCTATCCTTGTCTATCAAACCCCTTTATAGAAAACCTACATGTCAATCTGCAAGAAAGCCCTGTGTCTATAGCTAAAACCCCTGTTGTTCTCTAGAAACCATCCAAAGGCAAGACCGAGATGCAATTTTATTCCCAGGAAATATTTAGAAGGGGTTTTGGATGATCTAAAGGATAAAATCCTTACTATTCCTAATCCTGAGCCAATTCCGGTTGATTTAAATGAACTTGATATCAAGAAACAGGGTAGGCGAAATATACAGAGAAGTCTAGACATAAATTTTAAAAATAAAATACTTGGTCAACTCTTATCTATGACACTAATAAATCGACAGCATGACCATGCAAAATCAATACCTGTGATTGACGTCGATGATTGAATTTCTAAGGATGATATCGATGACCGGATCCCTAGGGATGATATCGATGTCGATACACCACAGTTCGATTTCATATCAAATCTACCCCCATTCTTAAAGAAACAAGAGGGTTTTTCAGGAATTCAACATGATCTGAAACAATTCATGGAACAGGTTAAATTACCCTCTACGGAGCGGACTCAACTTTTGCCTAGCATAGAACTGGTGCATTGCGAAAATTGTTTTGATTGGATTGAAAGGTATTATCGAGATGTCCCTTATATACATGCACAATTGAACCAAATGGTCACCCAGAATTTAGTGCTTGAAACGGAGAACGATGAGCTGAGAGCTTGCGTCCGATCGAACACACATAGGGATTACAAGTGCATTAATCAATCTAGGAATGTGATCATTAAAAATTTGACCAATTTCAATACCATTATAAATTCAGACCTGTCTATTTAACTCAAAACCTAGAAATAGAATGGCATATTTAACTCAAAACCTGGTTAAATTGAAAGATTTTGTAGCCGGTCTATTTAAATTATTTGTTTGGATTTTTATCTAATTTTGATTTCATTTTATTATTTCAGGTAAAAAGTAGATTAAGAGACTCCAACGAGATTATATTTTTTTATTCTATTTTAGTAAAAAAAACTTATTTTAAGAGATCTGCCTCTATCTTGCATGATAGGAGGTAATAGATCAGAAACATGTTTAAATAGCTACATTGCCTGGTGATAGAGGCAAGTTTTTATGGACCATATGATGAACATATTTTGTTGAAACTATATGAGAAAGCAGTTTACTCTTTGGCTTTCGTCCTATGTAGACTGCACAATGTTTTTTTTTCATTGTCTTCTCATATAATTTCTTGATATGAAATGTGATCTGTGTCGAAATAGCTTTAGTCTTTTCTCCACATAATATTTTATATCATGCTTTTCTTTATGTTGTTCATTATCTTTTGGTCTAGTTTATATCTGTGATTAATCATCTATTTAAGTATTTTGAGTTTATGTCTGATGCTAGATAGTTGGTAACACCATTACCGAGGATTGAGATTTTTTTCATCCTCAGTTATTGGACATATCAAGGTCACATGATATATAATTATTTATCTTTCTGTCATCATAAACGCGCTCTAGAATATGAAACATTTCCTTGAATTTATTCAGGAAGTATTATGCTTGCTTATGTCATAGGTTTTCACTTGACACAAGACAAGAGGAGCTCGTGCAAATGCAGAGAGATAAATTTATTTTATTATTGCTGATCAACTAGAGGTTAGTTAGTGTATTATTTATTTAATTTGTTTATATGTGAATGAATAGCGATGGAATTATTTAAACGTTAATTTGATTTATCTATTTTCATTGTATCATTTACAATCAGATTCATTCATTGTTTGATAGTTTGATATTCAAAATATTAGACTAAGTTTGTTTATATTTAATCTTGTTTAGATCCATTATATTAAACAATTACTTTCACAAGGCTTTTCTCAAACCTTGTAAACTGTATATAACCATTGTACATGAACACTGTTAGGTAAGCATTTGCAATTAAAGTGATTGATTGATAGAGTTGTATCTTTAGTTAATCCGCATCTTTTAGTTATTTTAGGATCTTAGTTGGCTAACAGATCCATAAAACCCATCAGGGGAGATTATCCCAAACGGCTTGGGTTATTTAGACAACCCCGGTCCAGATCTTCCCTTCCCATTGAGGGTGTGTCATAAACGCCTGTCAACAAATGGTGCTATAAGGAGGGCTTGAAATTTATTGATGGCACATGGAGGTCGTAAGACTCCCCCAAATAATCATTCTCTCGCCGTGACACGTAGTTTCTCAGACACTAACGTTACACTTGACCCAACTACTACCTCAAACACTACTCTTGACATTCCTATTGAACCGGTGACACCAATTCCTTAAGGGATTGACGTCCAAGAAATTGTTCGCTAGTTGATCATAAGAACTCATAGTGCTTTATCTCGAATTAGAAAACCTGGTAGATAACTTAATCAACCCTTTTATTTAAAAAATATTCAAGAATGACCTCAAGACACTGGTCTACCCAAAAACCCTTTAAGCGGTAATATCACTAATTCTTCTGAAGCACTTATCCTTAGTGTTGGGGGACCTGGTATCCCACCATCCCCACCTGGTTCTTCTCCACCCTCTTTAGGAGAGAAATCCTTGGATGAAGGTAGTTCTTCATAGGAACAATCTAAACCTTCAACTCCACCAACTCCCATGGAAAACCAAAATAATCCCTCCAGACCTTGGCTCGATCAAGATGTTGTGGCAGTACCTGGACCCCAACACTTGTTGCTCAAGCATCCGGAGAAGTGGCTACCCAAATTTGATCCAGATTCAAATCAATCAGTTGAGTATGAGATCAAGAAATTTATGTTAGTTGTTAGACATTGGAGTGTCGAGCACGAGAATGTCGTGTGCAAGTTATTCCCTTACACGTTTGAGGGGAATGCCACAACCTGGTATTTTGCGCAACAACCTCAAACCATCATCTCGTGGGACAAGTTTGAAACCTATTTTCTAGAAAAATTCGGAGGTGATAAATCTCAAGAAGTCTTGGTAATGGAACTCTCTAGTCTGAAAATGAACCCTAAATAAAAAGTTAAGGATTTCATCGAGAGATTCCTAAAATTAAAAAATAGGATCCCTGTAGATTCAATGCCTGTAGAAAACCTGACTGTTGCATACTATACTAAGGCCCTGCATAACAACATAGCCATATGGGTTAAAAGTTCCAAAAAGAACACACTATTAGAAGCCTTTGAGGAGGCAGTCCTTATTGAGAAAGACATTATGAGCTTAAAAGATAGTCTAAGTAGTGAGGCTGAAACAACTTCATCTTCTAAAAAGAAAATATAAATTCTCACCAGATCTCCTCAAACCAAAAATCAACAAGAGACATTAGACTTGGAAAGTTTGCAAAAAGCTTTCCAAAAATTGTCCAATCAGGTTGTAGACTTGAAAAGATCCGCTGAGGAGGCATCTACAAGTAAAGTAGGTTTTAAACCACCTTTCAGAAAAAAAATTCCTCCAAACCGACCAAACCCGACCACAGAGGTTCTAATCTTTGAAGGACTATAGTATGCTTTGCAAACAATACTGGAAGCACATGATAGCTCCATTTCTGCACCCCCTGAAAATCAAGACAATACATGTGAGTAAGAAACACCTGACGAGGAGGACTCATCTCCTCCCATTTTCGAGCATTTTTCAAAAAACATATTTCAAGCAAACTTTGAAACTATCCATCCCTATAATACTCGAAATAAAACACAAAACAAACCTTCACCCGAAATAAGTAGAAATGTGGTTTCAAAACATCCAAAGAAAACTGAAACAAGACAAAAGTTAGCTGCCCCAGTTTTAGAATATGATTTGGTTGAAGATATTAAAAACCCGAGGGCGAATATATCAGTTTTTGAATTATTTAAATTTCCTCTTATCCTATAGAAAATGCTCCAAAGTATTGTTGAAAATAATAAAAAGAATGATTCTATCAACAAGAAATCAGTAGAAAGTGACCCAAATAAAACTAAAGATGTCCCCGGTAAAAAGTCATCTAAAAATCAGGATAAAAGGGACATATCAGAGAAAACTGTAGGAAACTTAGATAAAACTTTTGTAGGTACAGCCATAAAAAATCAACAGAATTCTGTTGTTTATTTACGAAAAAATGTGCCTCTTTTTTTGTTAACGTTCGAGATTTTCAATAGAAATGTACATAACTATATGGATGATTCTAGTGCCTCGTCAAATGTTATGCCTCTATTTGTGTGTTAGAAAATTTGTTAGAATATAGAATATTGTGCTCATTTTACCATTGACAATATCATTATTGTCACCCAACCATAGGCTGAAGCCACCCTCCAAGCACCTTGACCTTGACAGAGAAGAATACTGGTAGCAATCAATAGCCAAGAGAGGCTAATGCACCAATCAAGAAGAGAAACCAAAGATGATTAGATAGTCCACCCAGAAACTTGCGCACAAAACTGCCAACTGTAGTGCACACAACTGACTCTCTGCAATTCTGAGAATGTGTAATAATGGGAATTGGCGCCTTGTATTTATAGTGGTTCTGGCAGACTTACTGGGGCTGACTTCTCCTTCTGGGTACTAATTAATTCATATTAAATATATTTCTGCAGCTGACGACTTGTCTAGGGTTTTCTTTACTTCTTTGCTTCCTTCCAGAATATTCTAATCTCATCATAGGTCACAATAGAGGTTCATACTTCCCAAATCTACCATAATATCAACACTCCCGTCTAGCTAGGGAGGTATGGTCTTAAGCACAAACAAACCATTCAACTGGTAGTATCATGAGCACCATCATTATTATCCAACTGGATAATCTCCTATGACAACTGGTACAATATCAATTGATAGAACACACCTGTGTTTATCTATGGTAGCATGCAACTACTCAAACCATGACACATAGTCACAAACAATGGAACAAATCCACTACAGTAGTATATCTCTAATGTCAGGAGAAAACTGGTAGCAACAACATCATCATCAGTGTCATCAGCTGCATCATCTCTCGAAACCATACTCCATCTGAGTAATCAGACATGGTGCTGAATAAGTCACTCACACCATAGAGTGATACAAGAGTCAACCTTCTAATCCTAGAAGAGTAAATGTTTTGAACCATTTTCTGTCTAGGAAATAGCTGTCCTTTGCTCATCCATCTAGCCGATAATCATTTCCAAAACTGTTGATGGTCTTCAAGGAAATCAGAACAAAATAGAGCACAACTGTGTCTATTCATAGTAGTACATAACTACAATCCAGTGGTACACTACCACACCAAGTAGCAAACAAGTACTTGATCAGTAACATATAGTCATGAACATTGGAACACATCCACCAGAGTAGTATACATCTACTGTCATATAGTCTTCATAACAACCATCTGATATCAACCTGTACAGAAACAATGTTATGATATAAATTCAATCATCTGGGTCGATCTTTCACTCACATCTGTGAGGTGTGAAAGAATATCTGCCCTAAGTATAGAAAGTCAAAAATGGGCTATTTGCCCTATTCTTCTCAAACAAGAAAGAATGATTTTTTCTGATTTCTGAGCCTGGACCATTCCTCACCCTGGGCCATTCTTCCTACACTAATCAAAGTGCACCCTGGAGAGAATGTATAAACCCTAAGGAATGTCTGAGTCTGGACCATTCCCCACCTTGGTCCATTCCTCCTACACTAATCAAAGTGCACCCTGGAGAGAATTTATAAACCCTAAGGAATGTCTGTCCCTGATTGTTGAGCCTAGACCATTCCCCACCCTGGGCCATTCCTCCTACACTAATCAAAGTGCACCCTGGAGAGAATGTATAACCCTAAGGAATGACTGTCCAGACCATTTCCTCTGTTAACCATACGAGGAAAAGATTGTCCTATATCAACCTCCAAAATGGACCATTCCTCATGTTAACCACAATGAGAAATCATTGTCCAGCGAGGCGGGCCAGTCTTATTGAGTAACCCTCAATAAGAGAGACTGACCTAGACCACTCCCCATGTTAACCACAATGGGAAGTCATTGTTTATGATACATCAACAATATAGACTACTTACCAAGTTAACCACAATGGGAAGTCACTATCCGTCAGAAATCTCAATCCACTTTCCGAACAGGAAAGAATTTGTCCAATCTAGACTATTTTTCAATCACAAAGATAAATGTTTCAATAAGATTTTTAGTGCTCTCTCCTAACCTGGGAGTCATATCCTCCTTTTTTTTTTAAAAGGAAGTCATCTCCATGAGCTACAACTTGAGTACGCAAACTCTTTCATCTTGGACAGATGGCTTTACCAAAATGTCTGCTTATCTGCTCATCTGTGGAGATATGTATTGGAAAACCACTTTCTCCTTTCTGGAATTCATCACGGATAATGTAATGCTTGATTTCAAATGTACTTCTGTCTGGAACACTATTTTTCCTCTGAAGGCTTCATGTAGATCTGACTAATAAAGTATATCATTGTTGGAACACTGGAACATATCCATGTGACACTTCTTTTGTCATCCTGAGATCTGATCTACTGAGTAATCATTCTGATACAATATATTTGTTATAGAGATTCTTCACCACGCTTCTGCTGTGCATTGGAGGTTCTCCATTAATTTTTCTTCCATCTGTATACAATGATCTCTTCATGGTATGCCTCGAGGTCTTGATGTTTCTCTTCATACGTTCTTTGTTCAATTTCTCTAGAGAACAGTCTTTGCATTCATCTTGATGTAGAACTCCAACCCATAGATGATATAATGACTCATGTAGAGGTATGTCTAGTTTATTGGAACGAGCAATCATCATAGTCTTCTCCCTCCATATGGGAGAACCTCTAGTTCTAGATCTTTCAATGCTTTCATTCATAAGTCTTCCATACACTGTTCTTCATCAAAACTTTTAGTTCTGCTTAATTTCTTTCATATCAGGCTGGTAATCTTGTGATTCTCGATATAATGACTAGTTGTTCACGATTTTCTTCTTTCTTGGAATCTTCATGTTCTTCCTCATGTTTTTATTTGAATCTTGGGTCCATGGAGTTTCTTATAGATTCCATGTGCTAAAGATTCCACTTCTTTCTTTCATCATAGGATCACGGATATGGATGGAGAACCAAGCTTCTCTTCTGAACATGTATTGTCTTTCATGGCTGCTACCATGGATATATACTTCATCATCTTCAATGGATCATAGGATTAGCTCCCTCCTAATCCTTGCTTCATGTATGAGTGCATATAATCATCTCCCTCCATCTAATAGAGTCCATGCTTCCATCTGCATCCTTATTGTCTTCTGCAGAGTCCATGCTTCCATCTTGTTGTCTTCTACAGAATTTCATAATTCTTTCTCCAATTTCCTCTTGATTGCTGACTTCTTTCTGTCTTTGCTTTTTCTAAGTCTCTTCATGATTGAATCGACTTATCTTGCAATAGCTTCCACATGATTTGTATTTCATCCCTTCATGTGTATTATCTAATGATATTCATCCTTATCTTGTTGTTCTTCCATAGGTATAGTTCTTCTTGGAACACATTATCTTCCAAGAGATAGATATAC
>SNQJ01S0079039.1:35702-54576 GCA_010110895.2 Picea sitchensis | reverse complement strand
GGTAGCTTTGGGAAGTATGAACCTCTATTGTGACCTATGATGAGATTAGAATATTCTGGAAGGAAGCAAAGAAGTAAAGGAAACCCTAGACAAGTTGCCAGCTGCAGAAATATATTTAATATGAATTAATTAGTACCTAGAAAGAGAAGTCGGCCCCAGCAAGTCTGCCAGAACCACTATAAATACAAGGCGCCAATTTTCATTATTACACATTCTCAAAATTGCAGAGAGTCAGTTGTACGCACTACAGTTGGTAGTTTTGTGCGCAGGTTTCTGGGTGGACTATCTATTCATCTTTGGTTTCTCTTCTTGCTTGGTGCACTAGCCTCTCTTGGCTATTGATTGCTACCAGTATTCTTCTCTATCAAGGTCAAGGTGCTCGGAGGGTGGCTTCGGCCTATGGTTGGGTGACAATAATGATATTGTCAATGGTAAAATGAGCACAATATTCTATCTTCTAACAAATTTTCTAACACACAAATAGAGGCATAACATTTGACGAGGCACTAGAATCATCCATATAGTTATGTACATTTCTATTGAAAATCTCGAAAGTTAACAAAAAAAGAGGCACATTTTTTCGTAAAGAAACAACAGAATTTTGTTGATTTTTTATGGTTGTACCTGCAAAAGTTTTATCTAAGTTTCCTACTGTTTTCTTTGATATGTCCCTTTTATCCTGATTTTCAGATAACTTTTTACCGGGGACATCTTTAGTTTTATTTGGGTCACTTTCTACTGATTTCTTGTTGATAGAATCATTCCTTTTATTATTTTCAACAATACTTTGGAGCATTTTCTATAGGATCAGAGGAAATTTAAATAATTCAAAAACTGATATATTCGCCCTCAGATTTTTAATATCTTCAACCAAATCATATTCTAAAATTGGGGCAGCTGACTTTTGTCTTGTTTCAGTTTGCTTTGGCTATTTTGAAACCACATTTCTACTTATTTCGAGTGAAGGTTTGTTTTGTGTTTTATTTCGAGTATTATAGGGATGGACAGTTTCAAAGTTTGCTTGAAATATGTTTTTTGACAAATGCCCGAAAATGGGAGGAGATGAGTCCTCCTCGTCAGGTGTTTCTTACTCACATGTATTGTCTTGATTTTCAGGGGGTGCAGAAATAGAGCTATCATGTGCTTCCAGTATTGTTTGCAAAGCATACTATAGTTCTTCAAAGTTTAGAACCTCTGTGGTCGGGTTTGGTCGGTTTGGTGGATTTTTTTTTTCTGAAAGGTGGTCTAAAACCTCCTTTACTTGTAGATGCCTCCTCAGCGGATCTTTTCAAGTTTACAACCTGATTGGACAATTTCTAGAAAGCTTTCTTCAAACTTTCCAAGTCTAATGTCTCTTGTTGATTTTTGGTTTGAGGAGGTCTGGTGAGAATTTATATTTTCTTTTTAGAAGATGAAGTTGTTTCAGCCTCACTACTTAGACTATCTTTTAAGCTCATTATGTCTTTCTCAATAAGGACTGCCTCCTCAAAGGCTTCTAATAGTGTGTTCTTTTTGGACCTTTTAACCCATATGGCTATGTTGTTATGCAGGGCCTTAGTATAGTATGCAACAGTCAGGTTTTCTACAGGCATCAAATCTATAGGGATCCTATTTTTTAATTTTAGGAATCTCTCGATGAAATCCTTAACTTTTTATTTAGGGTTCATTTTCAGACTAGAGAGTTCCATTACCAAGACTTCTTGAGATTTATCACCTTCGAATTTTTCTAGAAAATAGGTTTCAAACTTGTCCCACGAGAAGATGGTTTGGGGTTGTTGCGAAAAATACCAGGTTGTGGCATTCCCCTCAAAAGTGTAAGGGAATAACTTGCACACGACATTCTCGTGCTTGACACTCCAAAGTCTAATAGCTAACATAAATTTCTTGATTTGATACTCAGCTGATTGATTCGAATCTGGATCAAATTTGGGTAGCCACTTCTCCGGATGCTTGAGAAACAAGTGTTGGGGTCCAGGTACTGCCACGACATCTTGATCGAGCCAAGGTCTGGAGGGATTATTTTGGTTTTCCATGGGAGTTGGTGGAGTTGAAGGTTTAGATTGTTCCTATGAAGAACTACCTTCGTCCAAGGATTTCTCTCATGAAGAGGGTGGAGAAGAACCAGGTGGGGATGGTGGGATACCAGGTCCCCCAACACTAAGGATAAGTGCTTCAGAAGAATCGGTGATATTACCGCCTAAAGGGTTTTTGGGTAGACCAGTGTCTTGAGGTCATTCTTGAATATTTTTTAAATAAAAGGGTTGATTAAGTTGTCTACCAGGTTTTCTAATTCGGGATAAAGCACTAAGAGTTCTTATGATCAACTAGCGAATAATTTCTTGGACGTCAATCCCTTAAGGAATTGGTGTCACTGGTTTGACAGGAATGTCAAGAGTAGTGTTTGAGGTAGTAGTTGGGTCAAGTGTAATTTAGTGTCTGAGCAACTACGTGTCACGACGGGAGAACGATTATTTGGGGGAGTCTTATGACCTCCATGTGACATCAATAAATTTCAAGCCCTCCTTATAGCGCCATTTGTTGACAGGCGTTTATGACACACCCTCAATGGGAAGGGAAGATCTGAACTGGGGTTGTCTAAATAACCCAAACCGTTTGGGATAATCTCCCCTGATGGGTTTTATGGATCTGTTAGCCAACTAAGATCCTAAAATAACTAAAAGATGTGGATTAACTAAAGATACAACTCTATCAATCAATCACTTTAATTGCAAATGCTTAACTAACAGTGTTCATGTACAATGGTTATATACAGTTTACAAGGTTTGAGAAAAGCCTTGTGAAAGTAATTGTTTAATATAATGGATCTAAACAAGATTAAATATAAACAAACTTAGTCTAATATTTTGAATATCAAACTAGAAAACAATGAATGAATCTGATTGTAAATGATACAATGAAAATAGATAAATCAAATTAACATTTAAATAATTCCATCGCTATTCATTCACATATAAACAAATTAAATAAATAATACACTAACTAACCTCTAGTTGATCAGCAATAATAAAATAAATTTATCTCTCTGCATTTGTACGAGCTTCTCTTGTCTTGTGTCAAGTGAAAACCTATGACAAAAGCAAGCATAATACTTCCTGAATAAATTCAAGGAAATGTTTCATATTCTGGAGCGCGTTTATGATGACAGAAAGATAAATAATTATATATCATGTGACCTTGATATGTCCAATAATTGAGGATGAAAAAAATCGCAATCCTCAGTAATGGTGTTACCAACTATCTAGCATCAGACATAAACTCAAAATACTTAAATAGATGATTAATCACAGATATAAACTAGACCAAAATATAATGAACAACATAAAGAAAAGCATGATATAAAATATTATGTGGAGAAAAGACTAAAGCTAATTCGACACATATCACATTTCATATCAAGAAATTATATGAGAAGACAATGAAAAAAAAACATTGTGCAGTCTACATAGGACGAAAGCCAAAGAGTAAACTGCTTTCTCATATAGTTTCAACAAAATATGTTCATCATATGGTCCATAAAAACTTGCCTCTATCACCAGGCAATGTAGCTATTTAAACATGTTTCTGATCTATTACCTCATATCATGCAAGATAGAGGCAGATCTCTTAAAATAAGTTTTTTTTACTAAAATAGAATAACAAAATATAATCTCGTTGGAGTCTCTTAATCTACTTTTTACCTGAAATAATAAAATGAAATCAAAATTAGATAAAAATCCAAACAAATAATTTAAATAGACCGGCTACAAAATCTTTCAATTTTGTAGCTAATCTAAAATAAAAATAAAATAAAAAATGAATCTACCTATTATTTATCAAACAGAATCAAAACGTAAAATACAAACAAATTATTTACCAATTCAGAAATTTGAAAGAGATGCATCAGACATGTCTGAATTTATAATGATATTGAAATTGGTCAAATTTTTAATGATCACATTCCCAGATCGCTTAATGCGCTTGTTAGCCTTGTGTGCGCTCGATCGGATGCAAGCTCTCAGCTCATCGTTCTCCCTCTCAAGCATTGAATTCCAAGTGACCATTTGGTTCAATTGTGCTTGTAGATAAATGACATCCTAATAATACCTTTCAATCCAATCAAAACAATTTTCACAATGCACTGGTTCTATGCTAGGCAAAGGCCGAGTCTACTCCGTAGAGGGTAATTTAACCTGTTCCATGACTTGTTTCGGATCATGTTGAATTCCTGAAAAACCCTCCTGTTTCTTTAAGCATGGGGGTATATTCGATACGAAATCAAAATGTGGTGAATTGACATCGATATCGTCCCCATGGATCTGGTCATCGATATCATTCTCAAAAATTCGATCATCGACCTCAATCACAGGGATTGGTTTTTCATGGTCACACTGTCAATTTCTTAGTGTCCTAGATAAGAGTCGACTAGGTCTTTTATTTTTAAAATTGATGTATGGACTTCCCTGTATCTTTCGCCTACCTTGTTTCTTGATATCAAGTTCATTTAAATCAACCCGAATTGGCTCGGGATTAGGAACAATAGGGATTTTATCCTTTAGATCATCCAAAACCTCTTCTAAATATTTCCTGGGAACAAAATCGCATCTCGGTTTCTTGACTTTGGATGGATTCTAGAGAACAATAGGGGTTTTATCTATAGACAAAGGGCTTTCTTACAGATTGACATGTAGGTTTTCCATAGAGGGGTTTGATAGACAAGGATTGGGAGGTTCATTAAAATGCAGAGATAATTCTGTCATGTTTTCAGGTAGGGTGAACACATTTATATACATGAAATTGTGCCAACTATCCCCAACTTTAGATAATTGCGAAATCACCAAAATTTGGATCAGGTCGTGATGGAACAAACTTGACTGTGCATTTAGGTTTTGTCTTTGGTAGAATTTGGCCATTTTTTGCAGGCTCCTAAGTAGATAGAATGGCATATTTAACTCAAAACCTAGAAATACCATCAATAAATGGACATGATACAGGAAGACTAAATCGTATCTACCCTCATAGGTGACAAACTTCTTAAGCATCAACAACAAACCATGTCATCATGGTTTAAATAAAACAATTGGTGTACCTTTTGCATTGTAACGCGATTTCTTGGAAGCCATGAGTAGATGACAAGGCAGGCCTTCGAACTTGAGGTTTTTAAACCAGCGAGCTACCTCTTGTGGCAATCTAGTAGCCTCTGCAATCGAACCCTTGGTCACCTCTAACTGTAAATCTCCAATTTTAGCTCTAGCACCATCGAAAGTTTGAGCAAAGGCTTGAGCCACTTTGAGGTTGAAACCCTCAAATCATTTTATGAACCCATCCCATCCATAAGCCACAAGGTTGTCCATGGTGTCGTTGTGTGAGAGGAGAGCCTATGAGCCATTCAACTCGATCCTCACCATAGGCGCCATCGATATGGTCATAAAGAAACACAGGAGTAGCGAAGGGTGGGGTGCATTCGAAAACACATGAAATAGAGGATGATGTTTGCATATTTGGAGGAGATCCAATACCTAAGGCTTCAGAAAGCCACCATAGCAACCATTTGGAATGTTAAGTGGATGCTAAACTAGAGGATGCACAGAACTAAAACCACTTTGTTGAATGAATTCCCAACCCAAAATGAAAACTTACCACCTGAAGCAATGAATGCATGCTTTTTCTAGCAGGATGAAGGAGCAATGTTTGAAGGTATGACTGTCAGTTCTGTACCAGGACGACGAGATTGTGATATGAATGCAAGGGATAGGATTCAAATTACAAAATACAACAAAATTTTGTTTGTTGCACGCTCATAGATGTGGTAATGTGAAAATCAAAGTGTTCAAAGAATATAATGCCTAAGGCATAATCCCAAGGTGGATAACTCATGCGCTATGGTAAGGGATTAACCCATAATATGATAGGCTTACAAGATTTTAAGGTTCTCGAAATTATTTAGATGCCCTTAGGTGTTATCCAATTTATAAAGGGAAGTGTACAAACTGTATGATGCACCCAAACCAGAGATTGTTCTAATTTCATGCTTACAATCATGAAATTGAACAATAAAATCGATAGATTAAAATAAATGAACTCATACACATAGCTAAGCAAACAAATCTCTTCAAAAAAAAAAGATGATAGAAATATTTTCAAACAAAAGGAGGCAGCTAAAGAAAATTTTATCCCACTAAGATAGTATTTTATAATGATAAAATTGACATGAATATTTGGCTGCCAACATGTCCACATCTAAAACTTCCCTACCAGAATCCCCTTGCGATCCCCCATCACCCGAGTGCACAACCATATAGTGATTCTTATCAATCCTATCGGGCTCATCTATGGAGGCAGTTAGTCTCCTCCCTTGTCCTATCTCTACCCCAAATTCTACAGGCATGCTCGCCTTGCCCATACCCGCACCAGTCACTAGACAATTATCCCTTATAGCCTCAACTAGGCAACCTATGCGTTTCAAACACTCTCCTGAAACATTAGCATCAAGACAAATCTCTCCGTTATGACATACCTTTACTCCCAACCCTCCCTTCGAAGGTGTCTCAATGATCTAGGGTTCTAATTCTAATCCTGACTCCTCATGAAACATTAAAGAATTCATGGAAATAATTTGATTAGGCAAGTAGGAGGGTGTCTTACCATAGTTTCCATTGTTATTCAAAAATTGTGTATCAGTCCAGACGTATTGCGTTTCCATCTCAAAATTATTGTCCCTGACTATCATCATCGAGAGACCAACCGCAAGTGATTTCTTATGTTCCACTGCTTCGCGCATTGATGGCGCAAATGTCATGTCACTTTACAGTTCGAGCAACGAGACGACACACCAACATAGTCCAATCTCTATTGGATCTTCAAACCCTGCCAAATAATTTAAATCTCCTCGAGAAGGCCATCAAACGTGTCCATTTCAACCAGCAGCTTACCCATTTGGCGATCAAAACCCCCCAATTGTTTTATATCCACATGTAGAAAACTTCCAATAGCATTCTCGATGAGTTTGAAAGCATCTAAACTCCACAATGCAAGAGGGATTCCTGGTAAAACCACCCACATATGTCGTATTCTGACTATCTCTTTTTCTGGGTTGAAACCCAAGTGCCATCATTTCAGCATCATACTTCCATCGTTTACTTCCCAAACCTTCTGGAGCACCCTCTTTGCATCTTATGAAGCCCTAAAAATGAAACAAAACCAGCTCTTTAATAAAATGTAAGTCTTTGGCACATATCCAAGTAGCACCCCCCAATTGACTTCAACCCAAGAATGTATATTCTTTTCCCCCAGGGCCCAATAACTAAATTTTCCCACCAAACCATGCATGGTAAGAATACTCATAACATCCATCCTGATATCTCTACCTAGTGTTAATAACAGCTTCAATTTTCCCAGCTTCCACACCCTAGATACTGTGACTGGTTTATTTCTTTCTCGGTTGTTGTACCCACCAAGATGTCCCACACCTGTATTCTCCCCTGCAATTGACAACTCCGCACCTCCGCTTCCTCCTTCCGTCTATATAGTGTTCCCACCAACTCCCTTATCTCTCTATGTTAATACAATGTTTCCACTTTCTACAAGTCTAACATCAATCTATACCCTGTCTGGAGAAGCGAAGTGTCGAAACTTCCCCGAATCTAACCTATATTGGGCGCGGGTTCTATCACAGCCAAAGTCACCCACTAAGTGAATCACCTCTACACCCCTCGCTACCGCACCTCTACTTACCCCCATCACCTGTCGAGGATGCCCATCACCGCCTCTATCACGTTGTGCACCTCAGTCTCTCAGCACCCCTCCAAGTGGACCAGGGGATCTGTGCTTTTCCTCATCCATCTTACACAACGACCTAACCCCCTCTATGGAATGCGACGAATGGATTAATACATTCTCCTTCCCGGCCTTGAGCTTCCCCTCAAAATCTGCTTCCCTAGAAAATAGTTCATTTATTGTATCAATAGTGCTACTCCTCGACGAATCGTTAGAGGGACCGCCAAGTGTCCCCAATTCTATATTGTCGGACCACTCAGCCTCCACTACCCCTAACTCCTCACCTTTCATCCTTAAAGTCTATTTGTACCTTGTTAAATCTTCTCTGTACTCCGCATCATATTTGTACAATCCTTTATGGTTCCACCAAAGCTCCTCTGAAGAGTCCAACAACTGGACACCTACGTTGATCGCCATCTCATCCAGTATTTTGAAACAGCACACACCTATACCTACCCTAACCCATATTCTCCACTCTCTACCTCCCCAGAGATCCTTTACTCTCCTGGACTCAGATCCCTAGGATCTCGATCCAGGCCTCCAGCTGCCTACCCCTGTGGGGGGCCAAGCAACCCTACCCCATCACAAACCCTAAACGTAACCTAACCAGAAACCCCTTGAGAGAGCACTATCATAAGTGAAAAACATATCTAGCTTTAGACATTGTTGAATGTCAGGTGACCTGTACCTATTAGTGTAACGCCTAACGATTTTATTAAATTGATAATAAGGGATTGATGCCAGCGGTGATTTTAAGAACCCCCCCTAAATTTATATGTATAATAACTGGGTGAATCCCCATGATACATAGGAAAAATTGAAGGCTATTTTATCAATAATATAATATGTATATACAATTTTTTGGCGAATCTTTTAATCAATTATATAGTCTTGTAAAATCTTAGCGAATCTTTCACTTAATTATAAAACCTTGTAAAGTCTTGGCGAATTTTTTGATAAAGTATAAAACCATATATAATAATAGGAAAATCTATTTATTAAATTATAATATACTCATTTTACATATTTGTCAAATTAAACATAATTTGTCCATCCTCTAGACAANTATAAAACCTTGTAAAGTCTTGGCGAATTTTTTGATAAAGTATAAAACCATATATAATAATAGGAAAATCTATTTATTAAATTATAATATACTCATTTTACATATTTGTCAAATTAAACATAATTTGTCCATCCTCTAGACAAAGCTGCAAGCATCATGAGTTGTGTTTGTTAAGGTTCTAACTTTACGCTCTTGTATATCCTTCTATTAGTTTTGATTATATTTCACCACAAAGTTCATATGTGTTGATCCTGACCACCACTTCTATCAAGATCGGGAGATATTAATCTTTGCTCTACCACTTCTATTATGGATTTTTTACTATTGATTCATTGATTATGAAAGGACCCTTCAAACAAGATCACCATAGGATGTTCCTAAATAGGTGCACACACAATTCTATCCATCAATAACTCCAAAAGTATAATAATAGTGATAGGTCACATTTCATGCATGACTTCCTCTCTAATTATCCATATGTACCCAAAAAAGACCCTTTTCCAAGGAAGAGAGGCCACTTTTATCTCTTATATTTTTATTATCCTATAAAAAAGTTAAGGGACACATAACTTTGTAATAAATTTTGGGCATAGATTAGACCTTAGAAAAAGAGATAGTTTTAGTTAGACTTCCATAATTAAGCATGAAAAATAAGAGATGTAGATTAATTAAGGGTTAATATGTCATCGTGTATATCTATACCTTCCAGTAGCACGGTGCACAATCAAAGTCTTATCACCCATTTTAAGCCCATTAAGGGTATCACATGCAATGTTTGTCACTTTGATCCTACTACATACATACTCCCAAAATTTATTTGTAGAAAAATAATGAAGAAATAAATGATCTTGAATTATAAAGAAAGTTATTTTTTCTATGTGATACAAGCACCAATAAGCATGCGTCTTTCTTAGTTACATGAAACTCTCCATAACATGTGCAGTATTAGTAGAAACTATGTAATGATTTTTTTTCAAGCTTGTTCTTCAATTTTTACTTCATGAATGATAGTGCAATAAACATTCTCTCATCCTCCATTGGCTACATGTAATTATCTTTTATTCTTGGCATCAAAAGTATAATTTCATTAGAAGAATTGTTGGCACAGGGACAAACCCAGGGTTCAACGCTTCAACAGCGCACCAACAAAACCCTAACTGTCGGACTTTTCGGCAACACCTGCGAAGCAGATGAAGTCTCACCCAAGGTAGAGGCAGGGGTGGTTGTAGGACTCAAGTGTCTACAACCTAGTTGGGACACAGATCTTTGATTACAACACTTAACAGAGCACTTAGCAGATATCAATAATTAATATTTAACCTCTTATTCACATCGCAGGTAAAACCCTAATTACAGAGCAGCACAATATTCAACAATATCTAATACATCCATTCACTCAACACATAGAAATAGATCAGATATAGCATTCATCTACATTACCAAGAATTAAGCTAACATATCAGATGCATCTACATACATAAATATTAAGCACTAAACATAAATCACATCAATCACACAAAGAAACCATAACACATGATATACGTGGTTCACCCCAGCGTGGGGCTACGTCCACCAAATCTTTGTCTTATTTATTATCTTCTATCAATCTCCTTACAGGCACAGAGCCACAAGGTCAACTTCGCATAGGACAGGAGATATGCACACACCTCGCCAGATCCTTCTTCCCCGAGTTAGATCACGGCACTAAACACTTATACAATCTGTCCACACAAAATCCTACACAGAAAACTCTAATACAATTACTAATTTACTAAAAAAAAAACAAATACAAACAGATATTTATTTTCATCCATATTTAATTCACTTATCGATAATAAGATCCATATGTTCGATAATTAATAAAATTTATAATTAAAAATAAAAATAAATAAATAAATAAATAATCCTCCTTAAAAGGACACCAAAAATATCTTTTCAAATATTAATATAATATGACTACAATTATTATTTTTTAATATTTTCTTTGTCTCAGTATATTATATAGCTTCTATGTGTAATGTTCTCTCATCTTCAATGGACTATTTCCTTAAGGAACATTAATACAGGAGTATCCCTTCTCATGCATGTAATTTTAGTTTTATGGTAGAGATGAAAGTTTTATAATAATTTTTAGTTCAAATTTTGAGACGTGAGTATGTATATTGTTTTAGGTGTGTATATTAATGTAGATGCTTGTTATTTTTGAATTGTTGAAATAAAGGTAATTTTGTTTTCACATGGAATGATGGCTTATGATGAAAATCGCTTATGGATCCTTAACATGGTTTTAATGTGCAATTTATGGATGATTGTGTGTATTTTCTAAAAATGGTAAAACAATGTTAGAGCATAATTTTGTAGATAAATTGTGTACAATTGGAGATGAATGCAAGAAATATAAATATAAGGTATGGGTTTTGTGCCCAACGTATTTGAGTATTTTTGCATAACAAGGATATATTTGAGTATTATTGCACAACTACTATTTTTAAAACTCGAATTGAAAATCTGGAAACATAAGAAGGTGAGAAAATGAAAAACACACACTCTCTAGCTTGAATCACTCAATTTGAAGCTGAAATAAAACCTAAGTGTGCATTTTCATGAATTTCAATACTCTAAAATATGGGTTTTATTTTCAACATGATAATAAATAAATTTCACTTTCTAACAAGGACACTTGTTGCATGCATTTTTTGAGCCCTCTCATGCATTTTTATACCATGTTTTAACAAACTTCCAATTTTAAGCAATTAATGCAAATTCAATATTGTTGTATACATTATAGGCACATGAGAAACCTTGTGATGACTATTTTGAGTGTTTAATGTGACCATGGAAATTTCATTCATAAATGGAGTACATTTAATGAGACATTTTTCATAAAATTGAAATAAATTGTAATGTAGTTAAATATTCTTTATCTTTGGTGAATTTTTAAAAGCACTTGGAATATGAAGTGTTGAATTTGAACAATTGGGTAATTGAAAGACCTCATTGTAAATAATAAAAATGAAAATCTAGTCGGTTTTTTAACTAGATATATAAAAAAACAAAAATAAAATAAAGAACAAGAAAAAATGTTAACATCTAATCATTAAAGTGAACTCTAAATTATGAATGAAAAACAAACAAGCATAAAACAATTGATTCAACACTATTATCTAACATTCAAACACAAATAATAGTGGGAAAAACATAATGATGTATTAACTTTAAGTGACAATGTTCATGGAAACTAAACATAACACATGTAGAGAGGCCTTCTTGTAGCAAGTATGATCAAGCTCCAAATTAGGGAGATGAAAATAGCGCGCTTTTTATACGAATGGCTAGTGGTAGAAACTAACTACAAGGAAATAAGCTCTCATTGGTGAAGAATGAATAATGGATCAAATATTTCTAATGAAATTTTGGCAATGTAACATTGCAGTCTCTTACAATCACTTGCACTTAGATCTGCAAGTCTTACGATAAGCACATAGTTAACATTAGCACTAATCCATCATCCATAATCACATAGATTTCACTACTACTTCTTTCATCGCTTAGCTACTTATTTATTCATTACAAAAGGGCCTAAACATGGGTAAAACCCATGGGCCGACATCCCATACCCATTACATAAACCCTAAACCCAAAAATCCCACAAAAAAGGGGCGAGATCATGCGATCTCCACTTCACCTGGGCACTCTGCCTTCGACCAGCCTGTCGAAGTCCCAAAATCAGTCAAACATGACCCAAGTTCTCCAAAACTTGGTCAAGGGCCAACATGCCCCTAACACTCACTTGTGACTCATCCTGAGTCACTGTGATCTGGGTAAGTCTGCTTTGAAGGCCTCGAGCTTGGATCGAGCTTCTTCAACCTGTTATTTTGCCAAAGCCTCCTACTCGGCGAAGTCCTGAATAACTTTCTTGGTCACAGGTCCTTCCAATGGTTGTTCAACCGTGGTGACCACTTGTTCTAGCTGTGCACCATGTCCTTCAATCTCCTCAAAAAGTGTGCAAGCCTCATCCTGTACTAGTTGGAGCCTCTGGGTCGCTTCCATGACTTTACTGTGGATGGCATGGACTTGTTTCTAAATCATGCGTTGTTCCTGGGACCTTTTCATCGTCTCGATTGTTGACAGTGGCTTCAACTATGATTGCACTGTTGGTTCTTGTTTTTTTTCTTCCTAAAGCTGTGACTCCAATGTCCTTAGTTCTGGGTCCTCTACAAGGTGCTCGTATGTCTGCGCACTTAGACTGCTGATTTGTTTGAATTATAAGGCCAATGCCTTGATTCTCTCAACTACACTCCTTGCAATTNAATTTCTTCCCTCTGATCTCACACTTCCTGTGGAGTGCTTGGCATTGTTTGTAATTCTAATTCTGCGACTCGTGCTTGGAGCCATTGAATGGCCTCGGAGAGCTTCCCCACCTAGCTCTCAGTTTTTTATTCTTCCATCTGCTCTAAGCCCATCACAGAGCGAAGTGATTTGGTGACTCCTTCTTTAACTCCCATCTGCTCCGCGAGCAGCTATTATTTCTCCTTCTGGATTTGCACTCTATCCTCTGCAAACTTTTCCTGGAGGTCCTCTTTATCTTGCTACGCAACCCGGCGTTGCTCTAGTGATTCCTCCTTTGATTTATTTAATTCCTTTGTGGCCTATTCCTTTTCCTCCTAGGCTCAACGAAGGTGAGCCTCTGTCGAATATGATAATTTGCAGAGTTGGGCAGGCTCGTCTCCCATTTCGATACCTTCTGATGATGATGGTGCAATAGACACTACGCAGCTCGAATAGAGGGCCCACTGTACCCCTTTAAGATCTTCCTCAATCCTATCATACATGGTCTCTTGGTTTGCTTCGTTGCGCTATAAAATATCCTTTGAAGTATCTGATACAGTGGTGATGATGAGGTCGATGTCATCAACCGTGAGCACATTTTGTGACTTAGGTCTATTCATGCAACTCTTCTTTTTGGTTGAGGGTTTCTATGGAAAAACCTTTCTTTTCTTGGAAGTATCGGCCTCTGAAAGGGGATCTTTAGACTGTGTCACTTCACCTTGTTCTTGTTTTTGTTCTTCCCCTTCATCCTCTTCTTTGTCTACTTCATCATCTCCTCCTCCTTCAGGTGAATCTCGTGTAGTTTCCATTGATGCACTGTTTAGTTCCTGTACCTCTTCCTTATTTTTCTTCCTGCTACTGATGGGTCCATCATACTCTTCTCGAGTGACTACAAGACTTCCGATGAGGTCAGGGTTGGACAGTTCTATCTGTTCAGCTGGTATGAGAAACTCTGCAGGCCATTCCTTGGTGATTTCTTCCATATCTTCCTCAGTGAGTTTATAATAAGACTGGAGCTCTTCCTTATGTTCGTCTCTAGATGTAGTGATATATATAAAATTCCTATCTGCGCAGAACTTCGCAAATGGCATGAACCGATGCAGTGTATTTGACGTCATGTGAGGGAAGGCTTCAATGGATCTCTTCAGCTACAAGTAGTAGGAGTGGAACACCGCATTTGACTGCCATTGTTTCACCATGTCACTCAAATACCATAGTGTAGTGAAATTCGCAGCTAGTGGTTCAGATGGCTCAATTTCAGGGAGGGCCGCTCCTTCCAGAATCTCCCAAGCAATGAAGGCAATGAGGATCAGCAGCCAACTAAAATGAAACTCATAACCCAGGTCTTGAGATTCGCGATAGTCTTGTTCTAACTAGTTGACAAGATAGCTCGTCCAGTTCATTTGCATTCCTTCAATGCATTTTCCCGCGAGGTTGACGACGAACCCCATGACCTGCATTGGCATGTTCTTCCTAACGAGCTTACCAATGATCAACTAGAAATCTAGGCACACTGCACCATCCTGGATGGAGGTTGCCTTGTAGCCCCACTTCCCTTTCTCTACATCGCCATAGGTATACTTTATTCACTGTGTCGGGGCGCAGTCTACATCTTTCCCTAGGTAAAACTCCTGCAGGTCTAGTCCTTGCATGCTCAACCCAATGATTCGGTGGATCAGCTCCAGATCTACTGTGATGTGTTGGTCCAACCACAGGTAACTTCCATGTAAGCACGATAGCAACATCTTAATGCACGCATTAACCTCTTGATGTCTTCCAAAGTTTGGTAACTTCATCACATTGAAGATCGTGGACCTCTCAATGTCCATGGTCTAGGGCTGGGGGATTATCTTTGACTTCTTCCCCTTTGTCTTGGTCAAATACTTATGTGGTATGAGCATGCTAAAGTTCTTGCGGTCTCCCAAGTTGAAGTCACTGATCTTCAACGTCAAAATCTGTCCTATCTGTGATCCTACTACATGTATCCCCTTTGAGAGGTATGCCATAATTAATGTATAGTTGAAGTCCCTTGGGATGCTTTCACGACTAACCACGCCAGCTAGAGGTGGGATATAGTCGGGCAAGATTGAGGGGATGAGCTTCACGTTCTCCAAGTCATCACGATGCTTACTGTATTTTTCTATCGTAGTTCGGGATGGCCCAGATCGTTGTGCAGTCGACGAGGATGCTTCCAATCCTCGCGTCGATGAGGCCTATACTCCTGCGTACATGACCTTCTTAGCCATAAGGTCAATAAGGATCTCTTTTACAGAATTCTCTACTGCGCTGAATTCATTTGACATACACACTTGAGATCAAATATCCTAGATCGGTGAACAAACAATCAAGGTAGCAGAACGGATGGCGAGGTTTCAATAAGCACTGCGTGAAAGCAACTAGTTCTTTGTGGGCTCGGATAATCACAATTGGCAAAAGTGTCCACAGTAAGACATTTGACGGGTTAAATAGATAACATCATAACAGACTCCTCCAACAGGTAGGAATGCCTTAATCAATGCAATTCCATCCGTTATGGCGCGGTCCCAACGGTCAAATAGTGAACATTCTGGAAATAACTGCATTTCTAACCATTCTAGAGCATCGTTCTAATGATTGGGATGCCTCCAACAGTCATATTTTTTCATCATGGCGAAGTGCTAGTTTGCGATGTTCTGCTATTCCAGTGAGGTTCATGTTCTTCAAGCCTTCCTTCTGCGAAGTCCTCTCTGGAACCTCCTGCAATTTTTCTAGCTTTGCTTTCTTCTTACTACGTTTTCTTGCTTTCTTTCCTGTGATTTGTGTCTCTGGATTCCTCCTTCCATTCTTGCTCTTTTCTTCTCTTAGCAAAGTAACTTCTCACTACTAAAGGTCTTTCACAGTGTTCAAGGGTAATACTTCTTCTCTCATTGTTTCTGGAGTAGATGCTCTACTCTCCTGCATAGATAGGTTCTTTAAGTCTTCTTGCATTCTTTCAATAGTTAGGTCTCTGGTCCTCAGCTGCTTCGACTTGTCCTCTTGTTCTTCTATTAAGCACACTATTCTCCTAGCCATGAAATCCTTTAATTCTTTCTTTTTCTGTTCTATAGCTTTCTCTTCTTCTTTCCTTCAGATCTGGTCTTTCTCCATCCAACTCTTTCCTAACAAAATTGAAAAAGGAGCGTTGTTCTCAACAAACCTAATGACCTCGAATTCTTCTTATGTCGAGGTTCCATGGGCTATCATAGGTACATAGGAAAGTCTTCCACATAGGGTTATCAACTTTCCTTTAAACAATCTGATTCCTCCTAATGAAGGAACCATAACAAGTTTTCCCAAAATCTCTCAAGTGCTTTCTGTCATGATATTCACCTGTGTTTCCTCATACAAAACACAGTCTATGTCGAAGTCTCCTATTCTCGTTTCTATTTTATTTTTCTCTTTTAAGGTCTCTGATAAAATGATATCTCTATGATTATTCAGTGTTTCTTTCATTTGCAATAATAGTCTTTGATTCTCTATGTTGATCTAGCATATTCTTAGTCTCTTGATATTGTTCATGGTTTTCTTGTCTCATGTTCATCTTCTCAACTTCAACAATCATTCTAGGGAAATCCAAAACTTCAGGATCCATAGCTTTACAACAAAGAAAAATAGGGTTTCTACCAGGGCATTCCTTTTCAAGATGTCTCGGTCTTCTGCAACTATAAAAAAGAGTTAATCCTCTCTTTCTCTCACATGATCCCCAACCTTTTTTGTACTAGGCACTGGGATCACAGTCATGTACCTATGAAAAAATTCTTTCTAGGGTCCTGCATCCACTTGTTAGTCCAAAAATTATTTCTATGCATAGGAATAACATATCTTTCACTATCTCTATTAGATCTATTCATATCATATCTTCTTTCTTCTATCTATGCCCTAGTTGTCAAACTAGGACCAAATCTATCAAGCATACCTAGATCCATTCTTTCGAAACAAAAATTTCCACTTATCTTACCTTTATCAGAGCACAAAGATTTAAGATCTTACCTCTTTTCTTCAGATCCGGTTCCTTTCTTAGCACAGAGATTCAAAATTCAAACAGAGTACTACACACTACAGCAGCAGATCTACACATAGAGATTTCTCTTTTTCAGTTCCCAGCAATCACAGTTTTAGTCCCGACAATAGAACCATTTGTTGGCACAAGGGCAGACCCACGGTTCAACGCTTCAACAACGCACCAACAAAACCCTAACTACTGGCTCTTTCGGCAACACATGCGAAGCAGATGAAGTCTCACCCGAGGTAGAGGCAAGGGTGGTTGTAGGACTCAAGTGTCTACAACCTAGCTGGAACACAGATCTTTGATTACAACACTTAACAGAGCACTTAGCAGATATCAATCATTAATATTTAACCTCTTATTCACATCGCAGGTAAAACCCTAATTACAGAGCAACGCAGTATTTAACAAGATCTAATACATCCAAGCACTCAACACATATAAATAGATCATATCTAGCATTTATCTACATTACCAACCATTAAGCTAACATATCAGATGCATCTACATACATAAATATTAAGCACTAAACATAAATCACATCAATCACACAAAGAAACCATAACATGGGATATACGTGGTTCACCCCCAACGTGGGGCTACGTCCACCAAATCTTTGTCTTCTTTATTATGTTTTGTCAATCTCCTTACAGACATAGAGCCATAGGGTCAACTTCGCATAGGACAGGAGATCTGCGCACACCTCGCCAGATCCTCCTTCCCCAAGTTAGGTCACAACACCAAGCACTTACACAATATGTTTGCACAAATCCCTAAACAGTCTCTTACAATCACTTTCACTTAGCTCTACAAGTCTTACGATATGAACATAGCTAACATTAGCACTAAGCCATCATCCACAATCACATAGATTGCACTACTACTTCTTTCATCGCTTAGCTACTTATTTATACATTACAAAAGGGCCTAAACACAGGTAAAACCCATGGCCTGACATCCCATACCCGTTACATAAACCCTAAACCCAAAAATCCCGCGAAAAGGGGGTGAGATCCCACAATATCCACTTCGCCTGGGTGCTCTGCCTTCGACCAGCCTATTGAAGTCCCAAAATCGGTCAAACATGACCCAAGTTCTCCAAAACTTGGTCAAGGGCCAACAAGAATGTCGGTCTCATGCTAATAGGTCTCCTATGATGAACGCATAGGAACCTAGTGCATAGACCATTTTTCTCTTCACTTATCTAAGTAGAGATAATTTCCCTTTCTAAATAACCAATAAGTATTTTCAAAGAAAATATAAAATAAACATAGTAGATCCTAAAAGGTGAATATACTTAAGTCATGCCATAAAGTGAAAGGAAATAACAAAATCTTTCCTTGAACCATCATATATAGCATATGTAGCAGCAACACAACAATCGCCAACCCATCAAATATAACAACATTGTAGGAAGCACCCTCCACAAATGTTATAGGCTTCATTGGAATTTGGTCTGTGAGAGGATCAAAAGGCTCTTCTTGTGTAGTAATGTCTTTATCATGTCTCTGCAAAAATTAACACATTGCATCAAATTTCTTAGTAGATATAAATTTGACAATACAAACCCACACCTTACCATAGTATAGTCAATAAAAATTGCATTGTCAAGCAATGAATACTAAAAGAAGCACAATAATGGCCAATAACTAGATACTTAAAAGAATATAATGAAATAATTC
>SNQJ01S0079039.1:14446-33047 GCA_010110895.2 Picea sitchensis | reverse complement strand
GGACACTGACTTCCTTTCAGATATATACAAACTAATGCATGAGGAGGAAGGAGAAAAGAAGTACCTTTTATCGACGTTTGTCCCTGCATGCTCCAAGTTGAGCTCCAATATTTCACTCCTCGACGAGCCCTATAGATAAACAATAGTATAACCACTTCCTACTCTATTGATATTAGCTTGAAATAGATCTATCTATCTGAGATAAGTTCATGTGAGATTAAACACAAACTAGAAAGAAACAGGCCAAGCGTGTCATATTAATGAGAACAATGACAGAAGTAGCTTACAACTGTAGATGCAAATGCGACAACTTCGTCAAGTCCCCTTTGTCTAACCCTTACTCAAAAGATCCACGATCCGGATGACAACAACTTTACTGATTACTTTCCTCCAGTTCACTGTATGTTTCCTATGAGATCATAGGTTTCATGCTTCCAATTCTTCCTCCTTTTTCACCATGACAGAGCCTGCTTATATAGGTTCAGAGAGGCCTAACCTCTTGAGGTATCTTTAGGGTAAGTTGAGGAATTTCCTCCTTAGATCAGGGATCTTCTCCTAAGATCATGGTTGAACCAAGAATTCGAATGCAACTACCTTCCAAACTCAAAAGATCTTCCCCTTATTCTCCTCAACATATCAATTGTTGCCCAGATTAGACAATGCTCGCTCAAAAGAGGCATCAGGGTGCTATAGCGCTCCCTAGTAGGCTCAAGGGGGGCGCCAGTGCTCTAACAGTCCATAGCGCTCCCTCAGAAAGGTAGTTTGGTGCTATAATGCTCCCTAGCACCTTATAGGGGAGCGCCAACGCTCCTAAGGGTGATGTAGGGGAGCGCTCTCTCCCAAAACCTTAAATTAAGTGCTCCTTTCATGTGGCAAGAGGTTCTTACCTCTAGCTAGCCATTCCTCTTTCTTCAAATCAAGTGTTTGAGGCATTTTAAGTGTCTCCTTATTGTCTTCATCATGGCAGTATGCTTTGCTTGATACTTGCGACACTTATGAGAGACATGCGACACTTGCAAGGAACATACGACACTTGTGAGCAACATGCGGCACTTGCGACACTTATCAAAGCGAGTAATGTTGATGTGTAACAGATTGCCCCCCAAAGCATGAAGCTAGAAGATGAGAACTGATAACTGAAATGCTTTGTAGACTTTCAAGAAAGGGTCTAGACGCGCGGAACTTGACAGAAGTTGCACACAAACATCCAACAAATATTATGACATGTTCCAAAAACAAGGCAGGCATACCTATGCTTGGAGTCGCCAGTTTCTGTTGAAGGAAAATCTCCCTGCGGACAGGTAGATCTCCTCTTGAGAGCTAGACTCTTAACTCTTAAGACAGAAGATGCTTAACATGGACACTAACTTCCTTTCAGATCTATACAAACTAATGCATGAGGAGGAAGGAGAAAAGAAGTACCTTTTATCGACATTTGTCCCTGAACGCTCCAATTTGAGCTCCAATATTTCACTCCTTGACAAGTCCTGTAGACAAACAATAGTACAACCACTTCCTACTCTATTGATATTAGCTTGAAATAGATCTATCTATCTGAGATAAGTTCATGTGAGATTAAACACAAACTAGCAAGAAACAGGCCAAGCATGTCATATTAATGAGAACAATGACAGAAGTAGCTTACAACCGTAGATGCGAATGCGACAGCTTCATCAAGTCCCCTTTATCTAACCCTTGCTCAAAAGATCCACGATCCGGACGGCAACAACTTTACTGATTACTTTCCTCCAGTTCACTGTATGTTTCCTATGAGATCATAGGTTTCATGCTTCCAATTCTTCCTCCTTTTTCACCATGATAGAGCCTGCTTATATAGGTTCAGAGAGGCCTAACCTCTTGAGGTATCTTTAGGGTAAGTTGAGGAATTCCCTCCTTAGATCAGGGATCTTCTCCTAAGATCATGGTTGAACCAGGAATTTGAATGCAACTGCCTTCCAAACTCAAAAGATCTTCCCCTTATTCTCCTCAACAGATCAACTGTTGCCCAGATTAGACAACGCTCCCTCAAAAGAGGCATCAGGGCGCTATAGCACTCCCTAGTAGGCTCAAGGGGGGCGCCAGCGCTCTAACAGTCCATAGCGCTCCCTCAGAAGGGCAGTTTGGTGCTATAACGCTCCCTAGCACCTTATAGGGGAGCACCAACACTCCTAAGGGTGATGTAGGGGAGCGCTCTCTCCCAAAACCTTAAATTAAGTGCTCCTTTCAGGTGGCAAGAGGTTCTTACCTCCATTTAGCAATTCCTCTTTCTTCAAATCAAGTGTTTGAGGCATTTTAAGTGTCTCCTTATTGTCGTCATCATGGCAGTATGCTTTGCTTGATACTTGCGACACTTATGAGCGACATGCGACACTTGCAAGCAACATGCGACACTTGTGAGCAACATGCGACACTTGCGACACTTATCAAAGTGAGTAATGTTGATGTGTAGCAATTAGAAAAGTTGTTTTATAGGCCATCATTTCCAGTGTCCATTTCTCAGCAATAATGGGATATTTTGTTCCAATTAAATTCAAACTAAATTTTTTTTTGTGTAGAAAAGGATTTCATTTATAAAATTCTTCTATGTCAACACTCGTTTTAAATAGACCTAAAACTAATTTGGAAGCAATATCGTCAATATTGCACATGGGAGTAAAAAATTTAAAGAGCACTTAACAATTATTAGAATCCAAACCCTTATGTTTGGTATTCCTTCTCTCATTGACCTTGCTAATAAGATCAGTAAGATCACTATATTCCATGTCCTTGCCAATACTATTACCGACCTCTTCCCACTTCAGATGCCATGTCCTTGCCAATACTATTAGCGACCTCCTCCCACTGCAGAAGCCATGTCCTTGCCAATACTATTAGCGACCTCCTCCCACTACATAGTATCATGTTCCAATCGATTGGGGGATGTCAAGTTACATTTTTTTATCTGAGATGCCCAACACATCACTACAATGAATAACATTCATTACTTGTCTTGGAGACATTTATATTTTTTATCCTTTAAAAAAAAAATAATCATAAGAGCTTTAGTGTAATCACATAAAATAGGCCATGCACCTGCACCAGAGATAGTTTGTGCACAAGTATGTGCCAATTTGTACCCAACACACCTCTTTTTGTGCATTTTATTGACCAGTGGCACTTTTGGTGACTGGAAATGCCTCCGATCATAGCCATCCCAGCTAGATGTGTTTCCTAACAATGTATGGAACTCTTGCAAATTGAGAGGCCTTTCCAATATTAAGAAATACGACCAACTTTGAGGAAAATTCTTTTTAAAAGAAGAAAATACATGTGCTAAGTAGTAATCCAACTGGAACCAAAATGGGAAACCTTTCTCTAATTATCCATTAAAGCCTCTGCTTTATTGGACAAAAACCATGATAAGTCTATTGTTCAAATACCATATTTCTATGATGAACCTCCCATATATATGGGAAATTTTGGTTGAGAGGAATTTCTAGATCTAGTTGCATCTTGCAAATTCATAATTTCATCACATATTTTGTTATACTTATGCAAATATTTTGTTATGCAAGAATTTCCATAATGTGCACCATAACAACAAAAATTTAGATTAGATAAGATGAAAATAATTTTATTCATGTACAACAAATGGCCAGGAGAATGGGTCAATCAGACTCAAAAGTATAACCAGTGTAAGTGAAAAATAAACTCCTAACCTTAATCTACAAAAAAAAAATACGAGAAATTTGAAGTTCAAAATTTTGGTGACTAGTTTTAAAATACAAGTCACACATCAAACTTCAATATTTTTGTTGTTATAGACTTATGGATAGAAATTGTGTACGGAGTTTATTAAACGTCCCATACACTCCATACACAATTTACATCCAAAAGTCTAAAACAACATTATGAGGAACTGTGAAAACCTGCACACTATGATTCAATTTTTTTTTAGTTCTATAAATACTAGGTGAATCCACACTCCATGATTAAAAATATATTGTAAAAAGTTTTAAATTGAAATTTTCATCTCTCAATAATACATAATGTTTTCTCTAGAACAATAATAAAGAATAGTACCTATATATCTTGTAACTTTTGCACTTGATACACACTGACAGACTGTATAACATGGGTATCAGACCATGCTTTCTTTGTCTATGATCGAGCAAAGATTGATCTTTATATCTACAACCACAATACTTCTAATATGTTGATCCCACAAATGCAATATGAATTATTAGGCTTGTTTCCCAAGTGATTCCAAGTCTCCTATGTAACCAAAGGCCGAGAATAGTAAAAAACTATTGCTATAGATTTGTCATATGTCTTGAAAAAAAACAAAGTAGAAAAAACGGGTCCAAAACAATAACAGTTTAAATATTTGAAAAATTCTTCAAATAGAAAATGCAAGCCTATGTTTCTCTCTTCTGGCATGCGCTAGTGACCATCAATATCACTTGCAAAATGCACGAACCAGAAATCAAATATTTGTATTATAATTTTTTAAACAAAGTAATCCTTACTCAATTTTATACAAATATTTTGTCCTCTGAAATCATAGCCAGTTTTTGTATTCGAAGTCCTTATTGGTGAAGGATGATAAAACCAATTTATCACCAGTGAATCTCACAATATTTTATCAATCCATTTTACAACTAGAAGCCAGGAGACCAATATGTGGCAAAATGCAACAAATCCAATCAAATGCCTTTTTAATGACATCGGCAGGGCATGTAAAAAAAAATGGTATATTTCCCCAAAAATATCTCACAATACATATATTTCAAAATACATGGAAGAAAAAGAATATTTATTATACACTAGATCTTTGGAACAAATGGATGCTTTCCCCCAAGTTATTGGCAACAAACCTTGGAAATTTCTACAAGCATCAATACTTAGTGCCCATTCAATGTTGACAAACAAATGGAAACTTTAATCTCTTCGCATGATGATAAACCTATGAACAGACAAACTTTTAGGTGCATTTCCTTTTCCATATTTCTTATGAACCCTGACACACGTTCTGTATACAGTGACTTTCCAGCAATCCTTTCTGATGTTAAGTCTAGAAAAATATAACCACCACTTGAATTGAAATCCATTATAAAGAAATTGCTTTGTTGAACTCTAGTGGGAAACATAAAATAGAAACTTTGAATCCTAAACAATGAAACACTCTAAATCTACGTGTGTGTGGATTAAAAAGTTGAGGATGAAACAATGCACGATCTGTTAAGCTCACCTAAATGGAGACTGATGTACCATCACTTTTAACCCTCTTTAGAGTCAACAACTATTCTTTCTGGATTTCTTCCTAATTTTGAACATTGGGTGGAGTGAAACTTTGCTCCACTTGCATTTACTTCAAAACCTACAACAAGCATACTTGCACGCTGAGGGTTTACTTATCTTGCAAGTACCTGATGTTTATGATACATCTCAAGAGGTAAAATAGAATCTTGCTGAAGCCTCATCATGCTCATGCGACCAACCCCATGTGGTGTTCATCTTCACGCTCTGGATGACTATTTAAATCAATCTGGACTTTGTCATTCATACTCGTTTCTATGCTTACACCAGATCCTTTATGAGAACCTGGTAAAATCAGATCCGAAGAAGAGTTAACTCCATCTCCAGGAAAATTATTAACCCTTGTCAATGCTTCCCTGAATACTGTAGATGATTTTTCTTGCCTTGAACCATTCTCAGGGTGTGAGAACATATCGGATTGCCAGTTTGATCCACTGTTGACCTCTACCTCTTCTTTCACCCATGTCCATTTTTTCTTTTCATTTTCAGCTTCTCGTTCAGATTGAAGCTTCTTTTGACACATCATAAGTGTTTTATATCTTTGCTTAACTGTCATACAGACATTGCAAGTACAAGGGGGCTTATGTTTTGGCCCCTTTCTACTAGTAGGTTGAATACAAACAATACATGTAAAACCAGGTCTTTGTCAAGGATGTTTTGTAGTTGAAGCAGCTAAAGGAGGTGCAGTCTCGTTTTCTCCAAGAGATGCAACCTTGGCTAAGTATCCAGTCCTGATGAAGCCTCCAAGACCTTCTTCCCCTCAACATTTTATGGTTTTCTAGACCCTACATAATAGTTAACAAACCCTCAGTAAAATACAAAGGATTATGGTTCCCTTCAAATACAAGTTGAAAAATATATTTTTTCATAATATCAAGAAACTTGTGATAATATAAATTCCTCAACATGCCGAGTCATTCTATGCAATCTATTCTGAAATTGTTTTGCAACATATTACAGAGAAAAATATCACATAGAATGCTAGTAAAAAAATTACCAGTGGTGAATTGGAAAAGCTTTTCAAGTTCTTCTAAGCTCACTTCTTGAGGTGCAGAACAAAAATCCCTGCAAATTGAAGGACCATGCCAAAGAGATTGCTCACAACATTATTATAATAGTTCACTTCATGAGAATTTCAACTATGTTGCAAAACTATCATAGGTAGAATGAGTTGGTCTAGGTAAATTTAATTTTGGAAAGGTCATATCCAATCAGTTTTCATACATCTTTTGGAATATTGTTGCATTCCTGGAAATAATTTAGAATTGAAAACAATCCTTGAAATATAGATCAAAACACAAGATGACTTCTACATGATTGTAATCACCAATGAAATAAAATAGAACTCTCAAAGCCATATGTTTTGTCCATTGTCATTTCTTATAGGTAAAAGTAACAAAAATAACCAACATACAACTGAAAATAGTCTTAGTTGATACAGTACAATGGGGAGGAAGAGCACCCACTTCCTGAATTGTGGCTATTATGACCACTCAATTGAGTAATGGCTATTTCCATCTCCAAATATATGTGAAAAGAAAAACTAGATCCTAAAATAGATATGCTCCATTTTAGTGGGAAATAGCACGGGACTTCACATTCCATTTAATACTATACATAAATTTTAATATTTCATATTTCGAGCACCTTGAAAATAACTGAAACCCTCTCATAAGTGGTTAGCCCTGCCTATTTGAAAATGTGTCAGGAATCTATTAGATTTAGTGGTATGGGGGAGCTTTTTAATGAAGGTCTTATCAAGCTTATCCCTAAAGGTGTTAAAAAGCAGTTTGGTATGAGGTTAGCACCCTATTTCTCTCCTCAATGTCTACTACAAAATCCTAGCCAAAGCATTTGGCCAAGAGGATCAGATTGTCAATTTCTCGAATAATCCCAAAGGAGCAGACTAAAGTTATTGAAAACAAATTTATCAAATTATCCTTGATAAGGTGATAACTCACTTATAATGTATTGGTAGGGGTTGAATCCTACCTCTTAGGATCAGATCACAAAAATATCTCTAACAATACTAAAGCTAGGAAAGTCAAAACAAACTTCCTAGTTTAGCTCAACTAACTCAATTTGACGTTGATAAGCATTAACTATCACCAAATCCACATGGAAAAAGCTAATTCAACCCCATGAAACTTAATTACATCATATACATTCACTATATTTCGAATTACATCAGTGGGAATCAATTTTGACCAAGAAAAATAAAAAACTGTCACATTTCCCAGAAACACAACACCAATCTGCAAAAATACAGTGCCAACCTTGGAGGGGACTTTTGAAAACCTTCCAATACTCCAAATCCATCTCTGAAAGTCTCAATGGAAATCTTGGGATGTCTAGTTCACAATGGAGTCATCAATATTTGAAAACCCCTGATCCAAACCCCTCAAAACTTGGCTTGAAGTCAAACTGTCCAGAAACGCAGCGAAAAGAGCAGCAAGGAAGACAAAAACATATCTTATTAACCATAACTCCTGTGAAAAATGAAGGAGGTTGGCTGATTTGGTTCCGTGCTTATAAAAAACCTCCTTTGGTTTTCTAAATTCATCCTGTTGGTCAGAAACCTCTTTTTGAAATGATATTAATAAAAAACAAGAGTCAAAAGTGCAACAACAGTCCTGGAGCAACTGTATTTTGGACATATCTCTCAAACGGTAAATCCAAATGAGCTGAAATTTTCACAGCAAGTTAATATCATCATAATGCACCTCCAAAAAAAATTGCAGCCCAAAAAGAGACATAAATTTTGATAAAATCCCAAAATGGCTGTAGATGATGATGGCTCATTTTGCGAAAACCGAGCATCATTTTGAGCTGAAATTAAGTGGGTGTTTTCATCTCATCCCAATGCATCTCTTGTATAAATTTCATGGAAAACGGTTTTGGGGTTTAAAATATATGACGAGAACATGGTGACTATGTAAAAACACAGTGCCTCCCTGCAAAAACGCAATGCCCAGCTTGTGAAGGACTTTTGAAAGGGTCTTCCCATGCTCCAAATTTACTTATGAAAGATGCATTGGAAAGATGAGGATGTCTTGTTGTCATTAGACACCTAAATAAATCAAAATGGACACTCCATGATGGAGAAAATTGTGTTTTCCCACATCTACTCCCAAAAGCGCAGAGCTTGGTGCAGAAAGGTGGCAGAGAGTGATTTTTTGACCTGTTTTTGGGCATTCTCTCCCAACCTGTTTGTTGATAAGGCACCAAAGTAGATATATAACATGTGTAAGGTACTATATATCCACCAATATCAAAATTTTTTCATTTGGAGGTATGAGGAAAAAGTGCAGCGCCAAGGCGTTGTGCTTTTGGCTGAACTGATATTTTCAATTTAGGCCAAAAGTCACAAAAACCCAAAATTTTCTGGGAGAGTGTGTTCCATGAAGCCAGGAGATGATATGTTAAGACATGAGGAAGGTCTCATCTTAGCAAGTCAAGTTTTTCCTTCTCTTTTTTCCTCATTAAGGTTTGCTTCAGTTTCTTCTTCACTTGCTTGATTATGATTTGGAAGACCTTGTTCCTTGTATAATAATGCATGGCCATGTGTCTTTGTAAGTTTTTATTCCTATTTTCCCTCTTAAGAAGCTTCTCCAAGTGGAAATTCACCCTATCAAACCAATATTCCTTATCTTTCTCAATTTATGCCAGAATGAGTTCATCAACAGTCACTGGGCCTTTTGGTGAAGATGGTTCCTTTTGCAGCTCAAGTGCCCTCTTGATGTTGAATTTTAATGAAGATTTGTACCTTGGACAAGTGGTTCCTATGGGTTTTTAAACTTTTACTGGAATGTGGTCCTAACTTAAAATGGAGTGCTTTTATAAAGTCACTTTATAAAAAGTGAACTTTAAATTAGAAATGAAAAGTGACTAGGAGCTAAAAGCTAGTGGGTTTTATTTAAGTTGGGTGAGTGAAATTAAATAAAGTGAATTTAATGGAGCATTTAATTCTTACCATTGATCTTGGGCAATGTGAGCCTTGGATCAAAAAAGGGAAACCTACTTAGTCACTTAGGGATTCTAAAGGAGAAAAAAAGGCCAAATGAGAAGTCATTCTTCTTGGAGAGATTGAGAGATTGAGAGCAAGAAAGAGGAAAGGTTCCATTTTGAGAAGAAGCGTGAAGAAAAGAGCCTTGCAATTTCGAAAACGTGAGAAAGAGGCAATTCGGTAGCTGCTGATAAAAGAAATCCGTCTTGTACAGTTTGATGCAGTGAGTTTGTTGTACTGATGGACACTCCACAGCCATAAGCGAGGTGAAAAGGGCACATTAGTAAAATACAGGCTGTCAGTGGCCGTCTGTGTGACTAATTCACGGGCACATTCTCCAAAATTGTCTGATCCAGTATGGTCAGAACGTGTGCTGCGTTTCGAGGTGGGCATTGATTTGATTTTCATCTGTACATTTCAAACACGAATGAAGGGAAGAGATAATGATGCTGGTTTTTTTTTTTGCTGATGTAATTTTCAGAGTTGAAGAAATAAGAACTCCCTCTCTCCCACTGGTTTTCCCCACACTTTGTGGGTTTTTTCCAAGGTCGATTTGACCAAAATTTATTGTGTCATTAAATGTATGCTTGCTGGTTTATTTCTTAGTTTTTGTACAGCCATTGAAAGATTATTTATTTCATGTGTTGTCTTTGAGTCAAAATTTCATTTTGAAATTTAATGCATATTAATGTTTGCAAAATTTCATTAATATTGGGAAAAGGGCATTAAACATTTGGAGTGATAAAGAGTGATTGAAACCAGGATTGGGATAAACTGCAGGGTGAGAAAGCAATTAGAAAAATCAACATAGAAGTATCAGAGCTTGATTGGTTGTAAGTAAAACACTTAAATTTGCAAAAGTTAGTTCACTGAAAATTCTCTGTTTCGGGACAACAGTAGAGTGAGCAGAACAGAAATTTTATTGGTTGGGGATTATGAGTTCTTTGGTTTTGAGTTAGTGGATTTAGTCATAGCTGAGTTTAGAGTTACGAGTTTTTTGGGTTTCTGTTGAGTGGATTTAGTCATGGCTACATGTTTGAGAGTTGATGATAGATTGAATGGGGCAGCGAACTTTAGTTCAAGGAAGGCAAGGATAGTGTTGCTACTTCAGGAGAATGAGCTATGGGAAATTGTTGAAAATTACAACTTGGTATTCCCGTTGCTATTAGGCCAGTCAGTACACTTATGTACTAACACCACTAAGAAGGACATCAAAGCAAAGAGAATATTGTTTGATGCGGTGAAGGACCATATTATTCCTCATGTCTCTTCTAAGACATATGTACATGAGATAATGGGCCGATACCAAAACTTGTTTAGAATTCCAATGAGAATAGAAAATGGTGCTTAGAAAAATTGAAGAGCATCAAGATGACTAAGTCCAAATCAATCACATGTTATCTTTCTCGGATCCCACAGGTGAGAGATGAGCTTGGAGGCTGTTGGGGAAGTGATACAGTCTGAGCTTGTGAGAGACGATATGAGCAGTGTGGCCAAACCGTGGTGTGTTAAGTGGAGAACATTGTAGCTAGGAGAATGTCCCTTCACAGGATAGAGCTATGGGATGACTTTGTACAAGAGGATGAGGAGAATATGTGCATGGTGTTGGTTCGTCTGGTGTGCATGAGGATGAGGAGAATGTGGCACTATGACTAAAGGGAAAAGGAAAACCAAGAAGAGGGCAATCAGGAGGACATGAGAAGGAAAGCCTAAGAAGAGGAGAAGGATATGAAGCAAAGCCGTCTTGGGCTTTTTGGCTGAGGAGCATTATCTTGGTACCCAATGGGAGAGGAAGAAAGGGAATAAGAAGAATATTTAGAAGCTTGGCTGACAATGGATGAGTTCTCAGCATAGTTTGATCAGGAGTTCTCTTTGGTTGTTGGGTTGTCTTCTAGCACTACCTCTTGGTGGTTGGTACATTGATGAAGTAGGCGCTTCAGATCACATATTTGGTGTCGAGTGGAGTTTGAGTTGTGGAGAGGACGCTAGGGACTGATGTGGTGCTTGTTGATGATCGCACTGTGAGTGCATTTGGGGTGGGGACTGTTATTTTTCAGAGGGAGTCACTTCCTCTGAAATTGACTGATGTCTTATATGTTCCAGGATTGACATGGAACCTTGTTGTCGATTTCTTCTATTGAAGATTGAGGCTTTGAGGTAGTATTCCGGGGGGGGCAGGTGCTCTTGTATCCCAAGGGAGGAAATATTGCTTCTGCTAGAGTGAACGGAGTCAGACAGGAGAAGTTGTACAAGATGATCTTTCAGGCAGTTGGAGCATTGACTTGTAGTACCAGCAGTAGAGATTTGTGCGAGATTTGGCACTGGAGGATGGGTCACCTTCATCATGGGGCACTGGGATACTGAGGGACATTTCCACGGGTTTGTCAGACTTCAGTATTGAGCGGTATGATGTTTGTAGAGGATGTGCTATGGGCAAGTATGCCAAGGCTCCGGTTCCAGCTAGTGACATGAGATGGCTGAGGATCTTGGTTTTGATTCACTCGGATGTTAGCCGGAGGATGTCATCTCCTTCCTTGGTGGTTATCTGTACTATGTCTTGTTCATAGATGACTATTCCGGGAAGACACGGATCTACTTTTTGAAGACCAAGGAGAGGTCTTCCGCAGCGGTTCAAGAGTTCAAAGCTCTTGTGGAGAACAAATAGGGGAAGAAGATCGGGTGTTTGAGGTCTGATAATGGAGGGGAGTATACCTCCGATGATTTTGATGACTATTGTGTGAGAGAGGGCATCAGGAGAGAGATATTTGCTAGCCCCAATGATAGGGTGCAGAGGAAAACAGAGATCTATTGTAGAAGCGCTTGACTTGGTGATCCATGATGAGGGTTACCTTTGTTTTTGTTGGCAGAGGCCTGCAACACTGCTTTTTACTTGCAGAACATGAGTCCTCTTAGAGCTTTGGGGAATGTGACATCGGATGAGGCTTTTACTGGGCATAAGCCTCAGGTTGGACACTTACGTATTTTTGGTTTTGTCACCTATTCATTCATCCCCCAAAGAGTTGAGGAAGAAGATGGAACCTTGCAAAGGGCATCTTTGTGGAGTTCACGGTGGTCTCTAAGGCATATCGGTTACATACTGCATTGAGGAAGTGGTTGTTAGTAGAGATGTAAATTCGAGAAGAAAGAAAGGCCTTTGAGAGATCTCAGAGAGTTAGATCCCGAGAGAAACCCACAGACTCCTAACACAGTGAAGTGGAGACCCGAGGGTTGAGACCCACGAGGGTCGAGATACGGAGTGTTTGGGAATTCTGAGTCCCACGGTGGTGGTTCCAGGTGGAAGCGGTGGCAGTCGCCCAGAGGCGGTGCTTGAGTTTCCGCAGGCTGATCGTGAGGCGGTTCAGGTTCTGTCCTGGGTCCACTGGTTGGCATTACTCATGGTACTTACGGAAGGCGAGGTTGGTTCCACAGGTATTGAGTGCAGGGGTTCAGTGCAGGCCACAGGAGTTGGGCAAGCAGAATGCAGTGCGAGGGGTCACGAGAACACGGTTGAGTGAAGGGTTACATTGTTAGTTCTTGAATTGATGATGAGAAGGTTCCTTGAGGAAGGAAGCCCAAGTGGCAGGAAACCCTGAAGGAGGCAAATGATTTTGGAGGACCGAAGAGAGACTACTAGAGAGTAGGCCACCGGAGAGATTTGTGCTCACATGGCTATGGTGACGAACATCACAGAGTCCGAGCCTTCTAGCTATGAGGAGGCCGGCAGCCAGCAGGTTTGGAGAGAGTCTATGGTTGAGGAGTATGCCTCAATCATGAAGAATGATGTTTGGGAGGGTGGTGCGAGAGACCCGAGGAGAAATCGTTGTTACTTCTAGATGGCTCTACAAGATCAAACATAATATAGATGGCAACATTGACAAGTTCAAAGCTCGGTTAAGTGAAGTTCTCCTGGTAGAGGTGGATTATGATGAGACTTTTACTTTTGTTGCTGATGTCATCTATCACGTCGGTTGTTTCCATTGTGAGATGGAGGTTGGAAGATCCATCGAGGATGGATGTGAGAGCGCATTCTGAGCGGGGTTTTGGATGGGAGGTGTATGTGGGGCGACCATTGAACTGTGGTACATGAAGACTCATGTGTGAAGCAAGCGGGCACTATGGGCGAAGCAAGCTCAAGAGCGAGGCATTCGCGCGTGATACTTACCCCTTTCTGATTGGTTTCACGGTGGTGGATGTGAACCTGTACATTGTGATTGGGGTGACCACTTTTAGTTCTCTATGTGGATGATCTTTTTCATCACGGGGGCAGAGAGACTCTTGATTGGGGACACAGAGGATCTTGCTTCGAGAGTTTGATATGAAGGACCTTGGTGATACTATTTCTTGGGTTGGAGGTATGGCGGGGAGGAGGGCATATCTTCTGGAGACGAGGAGGAATACCTTGATTGATATACTTAGCGGGTTCAACATGGGTGATTGCAAGCCCATGTCCACTCCTATGATAAACAACTCGAATAAGCTTCATTCTTCTGATTCACAGTTGGTTGATCCCACATTATATCGTTAGTTGATTGGTTCTTTGATGTATCTGGTTAACACTCGACGAGATATATGTTTTGATTCACACCTTGAGCAGTTCATGTGGAACAGTACAACTGAGGCGGTACAAAACCGTCCTACGTTACTAAAGGGCACATTAGACTTTGAATTTGGAGTATGTCGGTGAGATGGAGTGGGCCCGGCGGTACCATTTCGAGATTGGGCATGGAGTGTTTACGATTGGAAGAGTACTTCGGGATGTTGTTTTAGTTGGGTTGTGTGTCGTGGTTTAGTCAGCGAAGTGATGCTCTTGAGACTATACGAGAAGCGAAGTATATAATGACTAATTAAGCTTGTTGTGGTATGGCTTGTAAAGATGTTGTTTAGCCTATTAGGAGATTGTTTGGATCCTACTCTGATTTACTGTGACAATCGGTACATCAAGCTACGGAGAAATCCGGTATTTCATGATAGATCTAAGCATATTGACATTCGATATCCTTCCATACGTGACTATGTTCAGAAGGGCATTGTGAAGCTTGAGTTTGTGTCGACGAATAAAGGTAGCGGATATTTTGACGAAGACCTTACCACGAGGCAAGCATGTTCACTTCAGGGACAAGTTGGGTGTGGTGAACACTCTCGGTAAGAGGAGTGTTGAATTTTAATGAAGATTTGTACCTTGAACAAGTGGTTCCTATGGGTTTTAAACTTTTACCTAGGAATGTGGTCCCACAATTCTGAAAGTGGGTGCTTTTCATGAAGTCTTTATAAGTGGTAAAGTGAACTTTAAATTAGAAAATGAAAGTGACTTAGGAACTTAAAGCACCAAGTGGGTTTTATTTAAGTTGGGTGAGTGAAATTAAATAAAATTAATTTAATGGAGCATTTAATTCTCACCATTGATCTTGGGCAATGTGAGCCCTTGGATCAAAGGAAACCTAATAACCATCACTTAGGGATTCTAAAAGGAGGAAAAAGGCCAAATGAGATTTCATTCTTTCTTGGAGAGATTGAGAGATTGAGAGAGAGCAAAGAAGAGGAGAAGGTTTCCATTTTAGAAGGAAAGCGTGAGAAAGAGGCAATTTCAAAGGCGAGAAAAGAGGCATGAATTCGGGGGCAACGCGGTAAAAGAAATCCCGTCTTTGTCTGCGGTTTGAATGCCAATTTGAGTTTCTTTGTGCACAATTGGTTACTCCTTGCTTACGAAAAGCGAGGTGAAAAGGCATTTATTAGTCCGTCACGGGTTATGCGGCCGTAGGCCTATGACAACTAATTACGGGCACATTTCTCAAAATTCAAAATACAGTCCATACGGTTAAATGCTGATGCGGCTATGTGTTAATACGTTTTCGAGGTGGGCTGTGGTTGGTTTCTTCTGTACATTTCAAACCTTGGAAATCGAAGGAAGGAATAGTAATTGTTTTGGTTTATTTTACTATTTGATGTAATTTCAGTTGGAAGAAATAAGAAGAACTCCCTCTCTCTCTTGATTTCCTGCTTGAAGTTTTCCATGGTCGATTTGACTAAAAATTTATTGTGTCATTAAATGTGTGCTGGCTGATATAATTTCTGAGGTTGAAATACAACCATTGAAAAGATTATTTATTTCATGTGTTTTGAGTCAAAATTTCATTTAGAAATTTAATGCATATTAATGTTTGCAAATTTCATTAATATTGGGAAAAGGGCATTAAACATTTGGAGTGATAAGGTGTGATTGAAGCGAGTTTTTCAGTCAAAATTTCATTTCGAAATTTAATGCATATTAATGTTTGCAAATTTCATTAATATTGGGAAAAGGGCATTAAACATTTGGAGTGATAAGGTGTGATTGAAACCGGGATTGGGATAAAATGCAGGGTGAGAAAACACTTAGAAAAATCAACACTTGAGACCTCCTATTGTGTTGGTGAAGTCAAAGGTGTAGAGTGACTGCTTGACTGAGATGGTGATGAAGACATTTCAGTGATGACTTCTCAAAATGAGTGATGGCAAGACTAAAACATGAACTGAGAGGAGTAGTAAGACGCCTAGACACACTAACCAGTGACCAATTTTTTATTTGAAAACCTAAAAATTTGACCTAGGACCCTTTTAACAAAATTGAAAGAGCATATTTGATCATTGGTGACTGACCAAACTAGCAGACAATAACAGGGGCAAAGCCATCCAAGGAAACTAGGCAAGCCAAGAGCTTTCATGAGAGCAACAACAAATAGAACCTGAATAATCATACTTCCTATTATTTATAGGACCCTAACAAACTATACCAGGGTTCAGAATGTAGGTAGAGCGAATAACCATCTAAAAGTTAATTAATTCTCAATGCTACCACAAACATACCAAAACTAATATAAGTAAAGAAAAGAGAAGAGATCGGGTAACTATATCTCTAATCCCACATCTGGTGATGATCTCCTTGTGCTTGGAAGTTCCACTGATTGAATGTCTCCTCCCAGAGCTGACCTGCATCCAAAGATTGATAAACAAAGAACTACAAGCATGATATTCCATATATAAGTTAGGGTTATATGTTAGAATTTCAAGCATAAATCAAATAAAAGTACTCAAGTCACCATCATTTGGGACACAAAAATGTAATTATTTTATTCATAACACAAAGATTATACCTTTACAATCTAAGTCGACCATCGTTCCGCGAACCTGGTCCGAGCTCCTCTTCACCATCCTTCAAGTGCACCTTGTATGAACTTCTTCTCTCAACCTTCTGATCTCTTCTATGGAAGTGAATGGGTTAAATGGAGGAAGAAGGGGTTAATGAGGGAATGATGAGGCAATTTCTCACAAAAGGTAACAATATCTTGGGCAAGGAGGGGAAATGAAATCGGGCATAGTTTCACTGTTCTTATGCTTAGGTGTGAAATGATACCCCAACACCTCATTTTATATGACAAAATGATGGTTATTCGGTTGGGTGATGAGCTATAGCAGGTGGATTAGTTGGGAAACTTCCAATAGCCCGTCAATTTCAACGAATTCCATGCAACTTTTTATTTTTTTCAACTTTTGCAAATATACACGGGTTGTAATGGTGCAGCATGCATATGTAAGTGAGTTGTAGTGGTGCAACAAGCGTATGTATGCGGGCAGTAATGATGCAGGGCGCATACATCTTCTAATTTTATTTTTTTTAAGAAGAGCTACTCAACAATGCTTTGGAAAAAAATGCAAGTAAGAGGGCCAAGGCCATGTATGTATGTGTAGAGAAATTTAGGGCTATAATAGAGTGCCACTTTATTTTGGGGATTATATCTCTTTGGTTCACTTCTCCCCTGAAATATGTCAATGCTTGTGAATATCAACCTTATTTTCCCTCTAGAAGATCAAGTGTAACTCTATTTTTTAGCATGAAAGTAGCTCTTTGTCTACTTGTTGTATCATGTTGTGTGATGAGGTACACCACCAACAATTAGTTAAGAGTGCCTTGTTGATAAAAATTTCTCAAACATTAGAATCCTTAGCAAATTCAAACTTTATTTTAGTATTAGTTTTTTTAGGAAAGAGGCTATGAATTCCATTGTATATACCCTTCCACATTTTTATCTATTGTTTGTAAATATAAGATGCATCTTCAAACAAAAAAATTTCTAGCAAAAGGGAACATTTATTACTTGTTGTCTCATCCCGTCTCAAGTAGCCTATAAAATGCTAGAGAAGGTACTCAATAAATTTCTATAGGGAAAACAGGGTGGGGCGAAAGGGATTCCTCTGATATTTTCACTTTAACAAGAGATCAATGGGGATTGGGCATACCTGACATCAAAGATTTAGGATATGCTCTTGTTGGTAGATGGGTAGTATGAGCAATGGAGGGGGAAGTTCCATGGAATTTTTTATTCGATCATCAAATCCAACATGCTCATGACATTCAAGATATTAAAGGCCCTTTTCCATGGTGTGACATAATCAATGATGCTAAGGCTTTCACACTCTTGAGTTCAATTCCACTTAAAAATTAAGTTACCAACAAATAGATATAGATTTGGATATGGATCTCTCAGATTTTTGAAAAGCCAGGATCTAGAAATGGTGGGGAAATCCCGCATACAAAAGATATAATATTTTTTTAATTTTAAAAAATATATTCAAATTTAAAAACAAAAAACATATTCAAAGTTAAAAATCAAAACCATTCCAAAATAACAACATTATAACTAAAATCATTTATAAATCCGAAGACCGAAATCATGATGCATCATGCCTCGTACAAAAATGATAATTTTAAATACAAAATTGAGTGTTTCATCAATGATCACTCTATTAATATGATAATATAGAGTAGGTGTAACTACATATCCTAAAATGTGTCTACATCCTCATCATCTAAATATTTTACTCTACATCATGATAAACCAATCATCTTCCTTGAAATATGCTTAAAGTATAAATATTCCCAACTAGGTACGATGGTAAATGAATGCAATACATTGTTAGACAACATGCTATAGTATATGTATCATATTTTTCTAAGAGGATCCTTCACCTAGAGTTGGATTGGGATTGATTTAATTAAATTATTAACGACACAACCATCCTATGTACACAAATAAAACTGAAAACTATGTATATACTATATATACTATTATCTATATAATTTGTTGGACCTTTCCCAGATTTCTACTATAGCATCATCAAAAATTGAAAACTTAATCATCAGAAACTGAAAAATTAAAATTTTAATGTCTCATACCTTTCCTGCTAGAATGATCATATGTTATACAACCTGCAGGCTACATGTAATTAATAACTTACCTATACAACTATACAACCTACAAA
>SNQJ01S0079036.1:16345-35827 GCA_010110895.2 Picea sitchensis | reverse complement strand
TTACATTCATTTAGAGCAGAAAATATATCTTTATCCTTAGCCATATGATAAGATGCTCCTGAATCAATAAGACACTCATCAGAAGAAGAAGTAGTAGTAGAATTTGAATTGAAGGAGAAACCAGAAGAAAAAAGTGCATGTCCGTGAGAAGAAGAAGTAGAATCAATACTGATGTTGTGCTTCTTCATCGCTACTTCTAAAGATGCCATATTCTTGAAACATTTGGACTAATCATGACCATCTTTATCACAAAAGTTGCAATGTCTGTTAATATTCTTACTTTTAATATTTTTCTCCTTTGTAGGAGCTGAAGCTGTCTCAGCAGGTTTGGGACCCTTATGTTGTTTGTTGTTGTAGCAAGGATGTTTCTTCTTGGGATACTTGGGCTTATCTTTCTACTGGGCAACTAAGGCTTTGTTGGAGGGACCTGCAATGTTGATCACTCCAAATTGTACAAGATTATCTTCCTCTCGAATCAGATAAGCACAAAAGAACTCAAGAGTGGGTGTTTCATAAGCTTCTTCCCCTAAAGCCTCTCTCATGGCATAAAAGGTAGATACAAACATAGAATATACACTACCTAGCTTAGAAAGAATAAGATAGATGAAACTCTCTTCCTCCATCTTTATCTTACATTCTTCACATAAACTTCTGAGTGTTTTAAACCTAAATAGATAGTCTCCAAGGAAAGAAAGATCATTTGGACTGAAGGTCAGTATTTGATTTTGTAACTGTTGTGCTCGAATAATATTGAGTTTACCAAACACAGATTCATTTGTGTTCCAAGCTTCTTTGGGGTCATCAATATCTTGAATGTGGTCCCTTAAATCAGGAGAGATGGAAATTATGATTATTCCACGTGCTTCGGCATTCCTATTATCCCACTTGGCTTTCTTATCAGCATCATTGGGTGCTTTTTCCTTTCCCAAGGTAATCCGGTACAAGCCTTTACTTCTTAATAAATATTCCATATGAGATTTCCATTGGAAGTAGTTGTTGCTGGTAAGCAAGACAGTACTTGTAGAAGCCATATTAAATATGCAAATAATGTGGATTTAAAAACTAAAACTGATGATCTGGATGGAAAGAGATTGAAAAGTTATGCGGTTTTAAAAAAAACCGACACTGAAAATGGACTTCCGATGTTAGAGTTATGCCTTTTTTTAAAAAGGCACAATCGGTAACCAAATGACCATGTGATTGTGCAAGTTGCTTTATGAAGTGACCTACTTTTATAAAGAGAAGTGGGGATCACTTTTACAATGACGTTACTTTATAACAGAAAATTTGCATGCAAAATAAATAACTCTAAAATAAAATATTAAAGCTACTTATAATGATTCACTTTTATACTTGAAGTGAAATACACTTTACAATTTCAACATGAAATTTTTCAAAAAAGGTAACAAAAGAGAGACTTGAACTCAAGACCTCTTACTTAATAAGGCAATTTTCAACCAAATGATCTAGCAAAACATATTGTAATGTTCAGAAGGAGGATTGGGGGTGTTGTTGCTGTTGTTGAAGATGGCCTTGGAGAGTGTGCTAAAAGAAACTATTTTCACATAAGAAAAAAATTTCGCTTCTCAATGACAACAAGAGTTAGATTTTGGTTAGCTTACCTGGAAGATGCACCTTTTCCTATCTGTTTTTTATTTTCCGAGATTGCATAGGGCATGGGGAAAAGAGAATACGCAGATCTAAAAGAGTAGCAACCTGGAAATAAATAAAACAAAACCGAAATAAAACCAAAATACTACCTTTATACCTCTATAAAAATGCGTATTCAAGCTTTATACCTCTGGATCTGATAGTAATGGCAGTATCTTGGGAAAATGGAAACCTTTTCGAGTGAAATGAAAAGTGTTCTTGATTGAAATGAGCACTCTGGATGCAATGGAAAAGTCTTCTCAGCCCATAAATGTACGTAAATGACATAAAGTGGAGATAAGGCAACTCGGCTTCACGATCTCGATCTTCAATAGGAGCAGGTCTTCAAACAGGCTCTGATACCATGTTCGACAACACAGGTATTCCAACAGAGGACGAACACCTTCCGTAACCACTCACATAAACAGATCAAATATCAACACGCCGATGTTTTCACATGGAAAAATATTACAGAGATATTTTACAAGAGAGTTTCTCATAATCGATCATTGACAAATGACCCTCCATGCTCTTTAAATAGAGATCATGGACAAATCAGGTGTTAAGCCATGGATAAATGGTCATTAAGATCGAGGAGAGTATGAACCGTCGGATCACTCTATTTTGGGAACATATCGTGACCGTCGGATTTCCTAACTACAAATGCATACTAATGCATACTAAAGAAACACACTAGAAAACACACTTTTACCTAATGACACAATAGACCAAGTAGATCTTACTAATTCCTAAGTGTCTAAATATCCTAACAGTAAAGTCTATTACATGTGGGTTACCATAAATATATGTCACACCTTTACTAACAAAGTATTGGGGACTTGACATCCCCAAGGGTTGGTTTTCAAAAGGCCCCTTTGTCAAAGGGTTCACTTGTTGATAGAAAAATGTTTCTATGTTTTGATCTATGGTTTTGGTGTCTAGTTGGCCATAGGATAACTATTCTTTTGAAAAACTTAATTCTTCACCATGGTTGACCAACCTTTTCACTAGTCATGTAGAAAGTGAGGATTTTCTCTTGAGGGGGAAGATCTACCATTGATTAGGTGGATGGTATTATCCAAAATGGATGAAACTAACCTAGTATCCTGATAAAGTCACTCAATATATTCGAAGGAGAGTGATCTCCTAGAAATTGAAGTGGCTGAAAACATTTCTCCATAAAAATTTAACCCCCATTTGATTGGGCCTTTCAACAACATACTCATTCAACAATATAGAATTTTTGGTAATCCTTTTTCATACTTTATCCATTCTCACCCAATGTCTGGTATAGGTGTTTCATCTACCATGGGAGGATTCGTTCCTTTATCACCTATTGCTATGGGAGGAGTCTCGTTGAAATATTCCTTTCCTTAAATTAGTGGGATAGGTTCTTCCATTATCATGCCTGGTACATATAGTTTCTCCATGTGGAGAATGCCATCAATTACATCTTTTCCTTCCACAAGTTTAAATGGTATTATTTTTCCCACTGCTTCCATTACAGTGTCCACACCCAGATTTGTTTTTGGCAAGGGGAAGGCCTTGGTTTTACCACCAATGAAAAATTTCATTCTACCTTTGGTATCACTATAGGAGGCTCAGAAATACCAAATTATAGTTTCCCATTTAGTTGGAATGCCAATATTTGGTTTGGTTCTACTTCTAGTGTCTTTCTTAGCCCTGGGGGCAGTAATTTCTCTAGGGGCCCTTATGTATATGGGGTCCCAGTACCACTTGGGGTAGTAATATGGGGGGATCACATAGTGGTTAAAACACCCTAACATGGTCATAAAAAAGTGGTTAATTGACCAAATCAAGGCTAATAATAAAAATTGGGATTTATAAATCTCCACTTATAACTACTCTCCTTTTCTAAAATAAATCAACTGGAAATAGTCAAGATTGTGGCTTTTATGAATGCATACATTTTTAGGGTATAGAATCAATAAGTATGGTCATTAAGGGTCAGTCACCAAAATTCACTTTACTAGTGATGGTCCTACACTAACCATCATCAAATGTATTTTTATGTACTAGCCCTAATGAGTCAAAATTCAAGTTTATCCAAAACTTTTCTAGAGATATAGTAGAGGTGGAAATTATGGTGGAATGGGTGGTAAACAATTTGTTTCATGGTGGAAAACTTGTGGAGATGTCACAAATGAATTATATTTAGGTGATAAAAATTTGCATACAAGGATGGAATGCAAAGAAAGATATATATAAACTAATGCAATTTAGAATTCCATGAGGATAAACACAGTTCCCCACCGATGAATAAAAAATATATATAGAAATGAAATGTAAATAAGGACCCATAGAAAAACACCATAGATTTTCTAAAAAATGATTATGAAAGAATAACAATGTATGAGGGTAAACATAGTCCCCAACAGGTGCRACAACTAGACAATTGAAGAAGGAATGTAGATCTAGAACCAGGGAAAAACATTAAATCTTAACCAAATGATAAATAGGTGAGTGGGATAACTTGATAGGATAAACATAGTCGTTGATGGGTGTAGTGACCATATAATTGGAAATGGAATGTAGAGAAGGACCTACAAAGAAAAAAAATGAACTAGTCACTAGAGTAGAAATGATGGTGATATTCATAGAGCAGGACTAATGTTACACTAGCAAAAAATGAATGGCACATGTATCACTCATAGCATGAAAAAACATGAATTTAAAATCCTATCATACACCAAATAAATTTCCTAGGTTCACCATCCTTGTTAGAGGTTCCATGCAATCCACTAATGCGATGTTGTAACCCCANAATACCTACCATATCCATTCTATCACACACTAGCCATTTTTCTTTGTCAACGTTGAATTTGGGATCCTTGCTAGTGAAGCATGACAATGGAAGTCTCTGAAATGGTGCCAATAGGATTCCATGGTGTCGAGCCTAGATGGAACCCATTAGGGATGGTATTAGTCTTGCTAATGAAATAGGTGGCCTATTTCGATGTCATTAACAAAGATTCCAATCGATATATCTATTCAGAATATCTTTACCTGTGATAAGGTTAGATCTCTCTCATATAGAGATGAACACTCTAGTCCATCCATGCAAACATTTTAAGAAAATAAATTACACCTACATAACATTGTAACAATATTATTAATGATTTTATGTCACATAAATCCATCTTTGACTTCTAATGAATTGTTGAGATGATAAAAACAATTCAATATGAACTTCCTTAATAAATTGGATGCTAAATATATTTAATAGTGTTTAGTATTGATTTTTATTGTTTTTTTTTTATAGATAAATACAAGTAAAATATAAAAAACATTATGTAGAATTTTTATGAATACCGTAAATAATTTTTCAAATATCTTATATCTTAAATTTTGGAGAAGAATCCATATTCACAAGGAATTTTAGTCAATAAAATAGATATTTTTTCAAATATTTTGTCATTCATATGCATTGGGTTCATTGAATCAACCTTTTTTCCTTGACAAAAAAGAAAACCATAAATTCCATTCAAGATGAAAAAACGTTACATTCATATGCATTTTTCATTTCCAAAAGATCTAAAAGATCAATATTCTAATACAATTTCTCAAAATAGACCATAAATTATCTCTCTACTAGACTCTGAGCTCTTCTTGCAATTCATACGTATACATAACAAGATTTAATCAACCAAAATTGATATGATGTCTCAAAATATTACATAAATTGTTTTCTTATCCCTTCCAAAATTTTCAAAGAAACACAAACATAGAATCATATATATTTGAAATAGACAACACAAAGTTAATACCTTTAAAAACATATGTCATCTCAACTATGAACCATTAAAGGATTGAACATATAAGATATAATGTTTAGTGGAGTTTATTAACTAAATAAAAAATCAATGTATTCATGGACTTCATTTCCAACACTAATCAAACTCTAGCTCTCTAGCTTTAAGTTGTAAGCCTTATGTGGAGAGAGATTAAGGTTCAGTGCTAACCTCTTTGTAGACATGAGAAAACAAATGGAATTAATAACATTTTTCACTTGTTTCACCTCCTCAAATATAATATTTAAAACAAAACATTCCACCCTCAATTCCCCTCTCATCTATTTATAATCACTTATAAATCACCAAAAAATAAATATTAGATGTCCTTTTCCATAAAGATAGTTTTAAGATTATTTTGAAGAATATAAGATAAGCATAATTATTAGTTCCCCCTCCTATACCTACCATGAACCTAAATAAATGAATTCCATTTAGATAAATGGTTTGGGCCCCTATCCCATAGAATGAAGGATTGCCTTAACTAGCTCCATCAAAATACCCCAAGCCCCTATCTTACAAATAGGCTCATGATACATTTTTCTCTAAGTACTGACCTTTGATTGAGACTTGTATCTATAAAAGGTAGATCTTCTTTAGAATGCAAATTGGAAATAATAAATGTATCTATCCTCAAATAAGACTGCATTCCAAGCAAGCCAAATACCATGGGATACTATCAAAGCAAAATATTTGAAGTCTTTTAGTTCTATCTTTGTCTACCAAGTTTTGAAACAATATTATATCAATTCTTCTTTCCAACCTCCTTTGAACCCTATTAAATAGACCATTTTAGATGAGACATGTCTATAATAAGAATAAGATATATAATAAGAATAAGATATACACAGGTAGCTTATTATTTACTCATTTTTCTTTAATAAAGTACATTTTCTAATCCCTTTCATCTTTCTCTATTGTAATACTTCTTTTCTTAGGTAAGGTCTTTCTTCATTATGAACAACCATATAAAAAACAATTCTTTAGAGGGAACATGATACTCCATAATGGTTCACACCACCATTTAATATCATGCAAAACATGGATTTATATCTTAATATAAAAATATAGATACCTAAGCATGAATTTATTATCTAGATCAATTCATCCTATATTGTCTTGATTCTAATATGATTCACCTTCAATTTTTTTTATGGGACTCTCACATTTCACCTTCAATAAAATATAATCTTATCAAGTTTATATTCCTACACTCTTGATGCTATATAAAGGAAATTTCTTGAAAGGATGCATGAAAAAAATTATATATACCATTCCCTTGAAGATAATAAATCAAATTCTTTGAAATATTATAATATTATCCACATAGCACCCTTACTCTTTTACCTCTTCCTACCTTCTATACTAGCCAATTCCTAATCAAAGGAAATGCGAAGATAATGTCCTTCCAAAGGATAATGTCCTTCCAAACTATAGAAACATTATAGATATTCTTAGAGGGCCTTATAATCCACTCTTATACTATAGCAAGTTCAATGTGTTTTTGGATGATAACCTAGCTCCACAAACTGAGAGTTGATATGAGCCTATACAAGAACTAAACTATCATATACTTCCTAAATTGGTGGATACTCTTAAACCCCAATTTTCTTAAGTCGTTTGAGTTTTATATGGTCTACCATTTTACTAATGGATGCCGCCACTCTCCTTTTCCCCTAGCCACGAGAACCTAAAAGGTATCTTCTAAGATTTTCCAAAACCACTTTAGGAATAAAATATAAGGACCATTAGTAAATTGTTGGAGTGGATTGTAGTATATATTTGACCAAAATAAGTATCCCTCCTTCAAATAACAATATATTACACCTTAAATTAATTCTCCATTCAACTTTGGAAATTAACTATTTCCAATCATTAATCCCAAAATTAGTTTGCTTAATATAAAAACCATGGGATTTGAATACTACTTGAAAATAAATTTGTGAGTTACTATATAATTATTCCATCTTGATCATTTTCCACCCCCATTAGTATAAATAGAATATTTTTGCAAATTAACCTTCGTACTAGCAGTAATGAAATATAGCTCTAGAATTTCTTTTAATTCATTTGTATTGCTTCTTCAATTGTCATGGAATAATTAAACACCGTCCACAAAAAGAAAATGATCCAAATAAAGATATCTTTCGAGTTAAATACCTTTGAAATATCTATATCTTCTTACTTCCAATAAATCACTTTTGAGGCCTTCAACAACAATTAGAAGAGAAAAAGAATTATGGGGCATATCTAACCGAAACATCTCAAAGATCTAAAAAAAACTAGATGTTAATCAATTAATTCAGATTGCAAAAGACACTTTGAAAGAAGAAGGTGAGATATAAATGAAATATATATATTTAATAATTAATATATTAGTAATCAATGATCATTAGGTTTACAACCACGTGTATAAATACATGAAAATGAATATAGTCATGTCTTTAGACAATGGATGTGACTATACAATATTGATATAATTAATATATTAACGGTAAAATAATAATTAATGGACTTTGTAATATACAAAAGGTATATGAAAAGTCATCCCTTCCTGAAAAGCTTCATCCTCGAAGCATGGGTAAAGATGAATGCTTGGATCTAAACTCCTTCATTTTTGTATATATTATCTTCAAAAGTTTCTCTTCATAGTCTAGGCATTTCGACGTTCTTCATAAAACTAGGTGGTGTACAAAAAATTAAAAAAAACTTTCACAGCTTCTCCCACAACTTCATGAATTTCCACTTGTTTTGTTTCTTTTTCTACTTCTTCCACAATTGCTCGAAAAACATATGATCAAGTTGACATAATCAATGTGTGTATAGTAAGAGAAGATCCATCTGAAGTGAAAAAGAGGGTAATATCTCTAGGCTCACAGAATTTTGATGCTTCAGCTGGAATTAAGCTCCATTTCCTTAGAAATTGAGCCCCTTTTTCCAATTTCTGAATCCGTTTATGTATAACATAATAGTTCTCACGTTCGATGTTAAGAGTTGTTTTGAATAATTCCATTTGGTTAGAGTTATTTATAGAACAACTTTTATAGAAGTAATATCTAAGGGCATCACAACGATTTCCCTGTGGCATTGGCCTTTCCATGCCACTACCTAAGACTAAAGACAAGCCACGTGTACAAAGAGTTTATGTATTATTAAAAAAAATAGTTGTATTAATCGAAGTATCGATCTTATTTGGAACGGGAAATGAAAATGTGGTGGAAATTTGTTGTGTATTAAATGAAGTATCTATTTTCTTTGGAATAGATACCAAAAATATGGTGGAAATTAGGTTTTATTTAAAGGGTGAATTATAATGTTGTCTGTGATAGTAATCATTACGAGAAAGGTGAAACCCTAGACTGAACTTGTTGTGAAAAATGTTCTTGACATTGTTTCTCTTAAACGTGCGGATAAAGTGTTGACAGGATATTTCCCCTACGATTTTGGGTTGAAATCACAACAGAACAAGACTATATAGAGAAGTAGAAATCTTCCCTATAGGACAAGCACACAAAAATTAAAGAATAAATACTTTAAAAGGAGAATTTAGGGAAGAAAGAGGGAGAAGGGGTGCACCTTAAGTCTCCCATTTGATTTTGATCCCAGTCCTTTCTCTTGATGAGTGCCATATCCTTTGTTGGAAACAACTTACAAAATGGACACAATAAAAGAGTTTCTACAAAGGTAATTACACGATCAAAGAGTATACATGTCATATATCATATTCACAGTAAACTTAATAAGAAAAAACATTCAATGAACACATGATAGGAGGGAAGACAAACTCTTCTATTAACCATGAACAAAGATCAAACAAGAGTTTTTCTTCTCAAGTCGGGAATACCCATGCTCAGGAGTGATATACGCATGATTGCCAAAGTAAGTACAATGTGGATCCATGGTACATATGAAAGTGTGACTAATGTACATGGCCATGAAAAATACACGTTGGATCCATGTGATAAAAATGAAGTAGCAAGTATGGCCATGAGGAATACACAGTGGATCCATGTCAAAGTAGATCATAGCCACGAATAGATACACATTGGAGCTATGTCTCAAGATCAAGAACATAGGATATATGGAACCAAGAGAATGAACAAGTTGATCCTTTGCAAGTACCAATGTATGTCAGGTGGCCCAATATGAGTTAGGAAGGAGCACACAATATGTGGTGATCATACTTCACCCGAAGTCTTCAAAATGATCTATCATGGTAAAAGTATACACTATGTGAATAGATGTGTTGAAGTCAAAAAAGTGAGACATCGTTTGATTATCGATCATTGATGTATATCGTTAAGAAACGTGAGACAACCCGCCAATGATGATAATGAGAGTCAAGGTACCATGGTACAATCTAAAAAGTGTGAGTAAATGAGTTGGTGTCAAACACCTGGTAGAATATATCGAGTAGGGGACATTGATGTATTCCCACTATCAATAGCAAGGGAAATTGTCACTAATGAATGCAAGCCCTAAGGTACCAAATATGACTATAGATCGCTATCCTAGAGCAAGAAATGTCGAATTTGATGGGAATAGATCTAATAGAAGGAAGGAATTAAGGCATCCTTCATCATATAGCATGAGGGGTGGCGAAAGGCCAAATATTTGGAAGAAATCAGATGAAAATATTGATACTCATGATGATGAGACTGAATTAGAAAGGTCGACTTGCAAGGTCATAAGATAACTACAAAATGGTCGAATCAAGCTAAAACTTTCCCTTGAACATAAGAGTGACACATTATGTGACTCAAGAAGAATAATTATAAACTGGGATACATTTGTGACACAGGAGGCATCAATAAATGCTCCATATGGTTGGAAGAATAACCAACCGAAGGAGAGAAAAATAAAAAACGAGAAAAGTCTCCTAAAGCCATACTAAACCCAAAATAATGAGATCATGAATCAAATTTTATTTTTTTTCAATGGCGACAGATACCGTTTCTAACACAAGACATGAATACTTACCCCCCTTCTTTTTGGTTTTTTTAATTTTTGTCTTTTTCATATTATTAAAGCCTGAAAAAGAATAAAAGAGTGTTATAGTATAGTGAAGGAAATGAGTATCGTGGGAAAGAAAACTAGTTCCAAATCAAAAGGAACATACCTATGCTCAGTGCAAGGAATCATGTGTAGGATAAGGAAAATCAGGGGGTGTTTCCTCGAGGGATAAAGGTGTCCAGTTTCAAAGGCATAAATTGTAGTGCTAGGAACTAGAAGGAATGCGTAATAAATGGGTTCAACAATAGCATGTTGAAGCTAGCATTAGTCCTAAAAGAATGAGCAGTCCATATGAAATGTGATTACAACTCAAATTTATAAAGTAAGCCTCCCATGGTGGTCTTTTTTGTAACTTTAGTCTCTAGGGCCCGAAAATTAATAAAATAATACCAAGGAGAACTCTTCTAGACAATATTGGACCGGAGTATTCCTTTTTCGTAGATAGTCAATTCGGTCTGGAAAAGGGGTAAAATTATACCAAAAAAACATCTCTTCAAATACATTTTACGAGTGTGACAGAGAAAAGATCACTCGACCATATTTTCGTATTTAAGTAGTCTCAAAAGATATTAACTATGGACTCCCTCGTCCTTTTTTCGTAAATTTAGTCCCCTGAGCCCAAAAAAGTATAAAACAAAACTAAGGAGAACTCTTCTAGTCTGTAGAATAGAGTATACATTTTTTGTAATTAGTTTATTTGGTTAAAAAAAGGGTAAACTTGTGTTGAAAATACATTCTTTCATATTTATTTAATGAGTGTGAAAGAAACAAGGTTCTTCGACAATATTTTCAATTTTAAGGTGTCTAAAAAGAGCTTAACTATGGACTCCATAATGGTAGGAGTCATTTAGGTAATAGCCAGCAGAGGATTCAATAACAATAATGTAGTTCATATGCAATGTCATGGTGGGAATAAATAGGACTCCTAAGCCTAACAAAGATCTTGTAGCACGAGTGCCATAATACAAAGGGATTCTAAACTATGATGCCCATGGAAGGTAGGTTCTACCACATTAATTATGACACTTCTAAACAATAGAGAAGGTTTTGCATCACAACTCAGTGGGGTCGATCCTAATGCTAAATTAAATAGGAAATGGATAATGTAAATATGCATGAAGGGGAAAATCTAACCTATGTTCCAATTTCAAGATCGTTACCTATCAGAACAGATCAACATGGAATGGAAAGGTACCAAAGAAAAATGTCTTCAAAGTCTTGTATATAAGACCAAAAAAAATTACCCATAGGTTAATAAGTTTAATATAGAAATATATGATAAATACATGTATTAAGGGATATAGAACTTTAAGTTAAGAAACCCTAAAAATACAATATGTATAGAGGAACACACGACTTTGTGGCTTATGCATAGTAGTTCTATAGGTAGATCCCATTTCTAGGCTCAAACCAAGGTTTTTATTGGTAACCAACCAAAAATTATTCCAGTTTAGGAGGAGGTCGAAAATCAATGATCATAGCTTCAAGGATGGCCTCATCTAAAGGAAACCCAACATCCATGAAAGTGGGGCTCAACAACTCACAAATACGATGGCTCAAGGTATTACAAACAACAAGATAAGACTCAAGAGGAAACACCCAATTAATCGGGACAATATGAGGAAGAAAGGGATCCCATGCCCCCATCGAATAAAACACCTGATCAATTTCCAAGACCTTTTCTAGAGAAGAAAAACATAATTGTAAAGGATCCTTCTTAGGAGAAATCAAACACTAAGGATAAAACACCACATAATTCACCTATGGTGGGGAAGATTCTACTTGAACACTAGGAATGGACAAAGGGTAAACATGAGGTAAAGATGAACCAAGATGGTGATTATCAAAGGAAAGATGATCAATAGTGACAATGCTTCCGTTGTGAGGGAAATGCATCACATGAATGAGCGTAGATACCACAACATTAATCGTATACAGATAATCACTCCCAAGAAGAAAATTAAAGTCTAAAGGCCCTGACACCACTACAGATTGAATAAGAAAGTATTCCCACCTAGTGTGATAGGAAGCCGAGGAAGAACCCCCATACATTGTCTAGGTCTTCTGTCGAAATAAAACAACTCATTGATAGCTGACAAAATCTTGGGAGAACCCAAATCTTGCCAAGTCGAGGATGATAAAATACTTGTAGAGGATCCTTCATCTACAATAGTTCAGCGAATGCCTAATTTATTAATTCCAACTCTTATTTGGAAGGGTGCAGAAGAAGGAAGGAGAGGCTCTACAATATCATTCCAATCAAAGGAAACCATCCTAGAACTTGTATGGGGCATACTTGAAGAGAGTGGAATGTCCCCTTTGTTTAGAAGGTATTGAACTGGAAATTATAAGGACACAGACAAAAGAAACATCACTCCCTAAAAGAGGAGTGCGATTAACCGAATATTTCATTGGAAAGACCACTTCCTTAGACTTGTCACTCTTCAAGGGAAGAGTGGTATTGGCCAAAGATTGCATCGATGAAACCACTTTCTCAACCACTGGTTGAATAGGATGTGAGACAACATGGTCAAGAGACACACCACTCCCCAAAACAATAGTGGTTTCGACCAAAGATTGAATCGACACGACCGCTTTGTTAGCCAAAGATTGATTAGATTGTTGGGAAACCAAAAATGACTTAGAACTAGAAGGGCCTTCAGACAAGGGCCATGCTTCTCGTGCGATGGAAATATCAGGTCACAAATGAGTAAGGTGCTCTCCTTTACAAATATTACAAGGGAACTTGGGCTTACATTTTGTACGTCTAGGCTTCTCAACCATATTATTTCCCCCAACATGACTTGCAGTAGCCGGTAGGTTTCCCCCAACATGACTATCAAAGGATGTTTTAACATATCTAACATGACTAGAAGAAGTTGGTGAAAATACTCACACATGACTTGTAGAGATTGGTGACTCGATGTCAGTATGACTAATAGTGGTTGGAATATTTCCCCCAACATGACTTGCAGAGGTTGGGTGTTGGTCTTCAACATGACTTGCAGAGGTTGATGACCTACCTCCAACATGACTGGTAGAGGCTGGTGACTTTCTTCCAGTATGAATTGCAGTGACTGGGCTTGTGATTCCAACATGACTAGCAGAGATTGGTCACTTTCCCCCAACATGACTTGCATAGGCTGGTGACATGTCTCCAACATGACTAGTAGAGGTTGGTGACTTATTTTTCTTACTTGGCCTCTTCCTATTCCTTTAAGACTTTTGGTTACAAGTAGAAATACTTTTACTAGAAGGGGAAGGAGGAGGAGGAGGATAATCATACTTTGTGGATGCAGAAGGAAGGATCAAAATATGTACGATGCCCATGACATAAGATTCTTATCTGAGAAGCATCAAGAGAATTCAATACATTTGGAGTGATCCAAAACCAAACCAATAGTCCTACATTCAACCCAAGAATGTTCAAAGTGGCCATCAAGAGGCACCAACATTTCCAAATAAAGGAAAAGCACAAGAATCCCCAGTATGGTTACCAATTCCGTTGACGGGATATTTCCCCCATGATTTTGGGTCAAAATCATAACAGATCAAGACTGTATAGAGAAGATAGAAATATTCACTCCAGGACAAGCACACAAAACCAAAATAATAACTACTTTACAAGGAGAAGTTAGGGAAGGAAGAGGGAGAAGGGGTGCACCTTAATTCTATTGTTTGATGTCAATCCCACTCCTTTCTCTCGGTGAGCTACAAATCCTTTGCTAGAAACAACCTACAAAATAGACACAATACAAGAGCTTCTACGAAGGTAGTTACGTGATCAAAGAGTATACATGTCATATATCACATTCAAAGTAAAATTAATAAGAAAAAACACACAATGAACGCATGATCGGAGGAAATACACACTCTTCTATTAACACCAAATCATAAAGGTAATTTACAAACTTGTCTCGTTGTTGGCATCGCCTCAAATACAACTATCCGGGTTCCTCTAAGAATACCTCAAGCATCAACTCAACCACTATAGTCTTCCTTGGATGGACCAAATAAGGGTAAGGATACACCCTATAGACATAAAGATAGGAAAGAGGTACTAGAAAAGGAGTTTCCAGATAAAACATGGTGTTGCTCAGAGGATTATAGGAAGGAAGGCTTGCTAGATAATGGCAACATAACCTTGCACCAAGAGACTTCACCTCTCCAAGTATCCCTCAATGGTTCTTTTATCTCTTCCTCAATAACTTGGGGGAGTTGTATTCCATTGTTTACGGGCATGGGGATGCTGGGAAACAAGCCTAGCCAAAAAAGCTACCTGAAAACTCACAATTATTTTATTTTTTCCATTTTTTTGAGGGCATCCATGGGTTGCAAACTAGGAAGTCACTGATGTCCACACATTACACTAGGGAAACCCATGGATATACTCATAAGGCATATTTTTTAAATGATTTTGGAGAGGCAATTTGGGAAAATGTGTAGCAATCTTTGGGAAAGGGTTAGGCCATGACACATATGCATAGCTATGGCATTTTTTGTTATAACATGAATACCATGGAAGGAATCGAAGTATCTGCATCTAGTTCACCCTCATCATAACCTTCAGTAACAACTAAATATTGCTTTTTTTTATGATCTATAATATAACTTTCTAATGCACACTCATCATGAAGTATCTGTTCTCCACATACCTCGAAATATGGATATCCTAAAACATATTCATCAATTGCAACAACATATTTTATCCTGCCCTTTTTTTGCATCCAAAATCTCAAACATGAAATTTGTCAAAAGGTTCTCGAGGATATAATGTAAACCACAGGAACCGATACTCTTGGCCATTTCCTTTTGTGAAATATGCCTAAGGTCACCCTCAATGAAATGTAAATTCACATTTCTGATGTCAAACACTTTCTTGTACTTCTTGCCTAACACATTTCTAGGATCTGTGAGCACCTGAATAAGTTGGACTTGTGTCAAATCTGAGAGATTAACAAGGACAATAAATATTTCAATGAACTCTAGTATTAATCCATATGCAATGAGATCATTACTCTCAATCAAATCTAGCAAGGATGGTGTCACTACAACATTTTTTAGGCCACTCTCCCTCATGTTAGAATGTAGAGGGACTCCAAATCCAATATAAGAATATTTCCATCTCTCAAAAATTGTTTTCTCTAGATCCATGAAATCCTCGACACATATAAAGAGAACATCGTTTGTATCAATCTAAATATGATCACCAAGAGGATGTTTGTGAGATCCCTTTTAAGGAAAATTTACAATTTTCCTTCTAGAATTTTATGTAATTCTTGATGAACACTCTCCCCAAACACATCCCTGATAATATTGATGTGTTCATCCTTATTTATAATTTTATCAACTTCATGGATATAAACAATTCCTTGTTGAGTTGCTGAAACATTGAATTCGACAACCATGAGTAGATTATACAAAATAGACTCCACATCTTCCCCTACATATCATGCCTATGTTAAGGATGTTCCATATGCAATAACAAGGGGAACATTCACAAATGAAGTGAATAATATTTCATTTTTTTCCAGAGCGAGGAGAGCACGTGTTATTTCATTTCCCAAAAGTTGTGACCTTGAATTTGTCTCTAAGTTGAGACCCTTCACGAGGAGTTTTCTGACAGTTGTGTTCTTGTCAGCGATTGTTTTCCTCTGCTCCTGAACGTTCTGATGTTCCTTCACGGTTTCCTGCACAAAATCCAACAGTTTATTAGCTTCTACATCATTACACCGGTCACAAGAAAATACGAACGACACTGATTTAGAGTTCTCCATTATATAATTTGAACTTTGAATGCCCTAGATTTGATTCCCCAATTTTTCTTTAAAATGTAAAAAACATGTTGTATTTATATTAATCCTTCATTCAATTTGTCAAATTTTTCTTCCAGTGAATTATTTATTGTAGCAGTTACTTGACTTACAAGGCCCACATAAAATTATTTAAGACCTTCGCTCAATTCCAGTATGGAGGGAGCATTTAAAACATTGGTAAATGTTGAATATGTGGTGTCTAGGCCCATCCTTTCTCTAATACCAATTGAAAGCATAGGGTGATATATATATGAAATATATGCATTTAATATTTAATAATTTGTTATTTGAGGTTTCTTTGGTGAGGGCTATTAATAGAATCGTTCGGATGTTCCACAACCATCACATGATTTCCAATGTTTCAGATCACTAGCTGGATCCATCGATGGATCCAGCTAGTGATCTAAAACGTTGACAATCAAGATGACAATTGTGGAACATCCGAGCGATTCTATTTAATAATTTATTATTCGATGATCATTAGGTTTACAACCGGGTGTATAAATACATGAAAATGAATATAGTCATGTCTTTAGATAATGGATATGACTTTACATTAATGGTATAATTAATACATTGACGGTATAATTAATAATTAATGTACTTTGTAATATACAATAAGGTATTACACACTAACATTAGAGGAAATTTCATGTAAACAATCAGTCTCGAAACCAAAAATTTACTATCAAAATCAACTTTAAGATAACCAATAGGATTCAATATGATGATGCCAACCATAAGGGTACATATTTTTGGAGGGAATGGAAGAAAACTACATTTTTAATCATATTTTTTACCTATCTCCTTACATGTTTACTCAAATTTCAAGTGTAGGAAATTGTTGGATGCATAATTAAAATTTTCATCCAACATGTACCCACTCCACATACTTTTTATAGACCCAGAATGAGATCAATTGGGAATACATATAAAAAGAACATGTTTCTTTTCAAGAAACACATTTTTAAAAATTGTATTACCAATGTATCTCAATATCGGTCAATCAAAAGTATGTGGAGTGGGTAATTGTTCGATGTGGAATTTAATTCCACATCCAATGATTTGATAGACTTGAAATTTAAGAAAACCTATAAGGAGATAAGTCGAAAACATGATTAAAAGAAGTAGTTTTCTTTCCTGCACTTTGAAAATTCATAACTCTTATTTTATTATTTTACTTAGGAGGCCCATTTTAGACCTCAAATTTCCCCTAATGAGTCAATAGGATCGTAATCCAATTAGCAAAATGAAAATAGTACATAAAGTGAATCAACAAAAGCCTCAAATACATCCAATTTTCTTAATCATAATGCTTGGAGAGGTCTAATTTCAATACCATGGCTAATACTTTCTTTGTTTTTATGATGTGCATACCTTCTTGTGCCACTCCAATAGTACCATGGATTTTCATCCCATGTAGGAATCTAAACTTATCCTTGGAAACTAACTCAAAAAGAATCTTCTTAACCCTTAAAGTAATGATCTTATCTATTACCTTGAAATACAATTGCAGAAGGAAATAAACCTAAAATCATTGAAGGATGCAAGGTTGTCCTTATTTGAGATTAATGCAATAACATTAGTACTTAAGGCACCCGAAAGCTTACCAAAATTCCTTGACTCCTCAACTACTTGTATTAAATCATCTTTTTCCATATCATAAAATCCAAAGAAGAACTCCACTATCCAACCAACAATGTTGGGGATGTTATCCTTTTAAAAACTATGAATATCCACATGTAATTCTCTTTTGGAGATTTCCTCCATCAATCTACCATTACCTGCTTCATCAACATAGCCAATAAAGTAAGATGTCATGATAATTACCTTGGTAATGGATTCTCTATCCACTTCCTTATATATCTCCCAAATGTGAGACATTCCTAAAGACAATGTATCCTTTAGTATCATCATCTCTCTAAATTTCCCATATTGTGTTTACCTTTTTTCTACAATTTTCAAAATTATGGAAATATTTTGTATCTCATCTCCTTTAGACAATTACAAAGCCCTACTCGTAGTCCTCCAAAATCCCCATTTATCTACAAGATTTTTTATTTTTTTTAGTTCCAACAACCTCTAATTTTCTCTAGAGTCCCCATCATCAAAATTCTCTACCTCTCTCTTATAAAATTCATCAATTTGACTTTCAATTCATACTATTTCTTTCTCTTCCTTCAATCTATTGACATGAATGAATATGACACCCCTTTTTATATGGCCTCAATATTAGAAACCAATGGATACTATTTGGCTCCATTAAGGACTCATCATAGGGTTTTCATTCATCTTTAATTAAACTTACAAAGTCTTCATCCTATAGTCAGGCATAACTAAACTTGAAAGGACTTGAAGGCCTAGATTTCTATTTTTATATTAAATAAAAAAATTTAAGTTATATAATTAAACACTAGTATCAATCCATGTTATTAGCCTAATCTAATCATGATTAAGAAAATAAAAATTTAAAAACCAATTTAAATATTTGGTCACTCTATCTTCCCCTATCATCATGTTCCTCTAGGTAGGAATCATTCTAACGTGTTGAACATCCTCCAAATTATTATTTAAAAAATTAATCAAGGGACCTATTCTAACATAACTTCCCTAAATCCCTATTTGACTTATATAAAAATTCAAATCCCCACCTATAGTACCATTCCTTCTCCACAAAAGAAATGTTTATCTAACAAGCCCTCCCATAAGACCAATGTATCTTCTTAGGGACCATAAATTTTAGTAACAAAAAATATTTCCCCTAGATATGGAGAGGTTATTTTCTCTCCAATAATTGATTCAACAAACATAGAATTAGTTAGCCTCATAGATATCTTCCTCCATCCAATAACCAAACCCCCATATATGCTTATACAATTTACAAATAGGAAATTCCATTCCTTCATGAATTTTGAAAATTCTCCCAAAAAGTTTAACCAAGACCTATTGTTTCTTGCAACAAAATAACATGTGTATTTTTTAAATCCACTAATCAATCCAAGTAAGATCATTTTGAGGTACTTCCTAACCCTCTAGCATTAAATTTCATAAGAATCATGGGAACCTCTCCTCTGGCACTCAACTTTCTTTAAGGACCCCTTTTAATGTCTTATGTTTCCCTTTATTGTATTTCCTTCTTATCTTTACTATGGAATAGAGATACATGATACTTCTGAGTATGTAGGTTTCCA
>SNQJ01S0079035.1:12431-32194 GCA_010110895.2 Picea sitchensis | reverse complement strand
GTGTTTACTTTTTTACATTTACCTAATCATATTTAAAAATTACTTTGATAGCTAACTGATTGCCACGTAAGTGATTAACAAAAATTAACCAGATAAATGAAGCCCAACAATTTATTTGTTAATAGATAAAATAATTTAATGTATTCTTTTAAAGATTCATTTCATCTTCTCAACCTTTCGGCGTTCACCAGCAGCTATTTTGCTACTGTGCTAGTATATATGATATGGAAGATATGATTTTATGAACGGTGCGTTCTAGATCAAGTTTAAAAATAAAATTATATTAATTAACATAAATTAAACAAACTAAATTAAACGATGATAAGTGAAGTAAACAATAAAGTAAAACAATTAACTTGTTGAACCTGAAATTAATGGTATAGTCTGGAAACAATGAATTAGTGGACCCGATAACAAAATTATATTGGGCGTAGCAGTCTAAACAGCGGACAACAAAATGGTCGGACTGTTCAGACTATACATTATATCGAGCTGCATGTGCTTCTCCATGGCCAAATCTACCGCTGCGCTCATGTACGTTCCACGAGAGGAAATGGATTCGTCTACAATGTCTGCGATTATGACTTTGGCTTCGTGCTTTGTGAAGAGTCGCACAATGGCTTCTCCTATTCCAGATGCTCCGCCTGATATTATTGTGACCTTGTCGTTCAACCTGCATTCAGAGATCAGTGGCCTAGTGAGGCAATATAACACAGTCGTTGCAATTGGCCAGAACAGAGCCACCCAAGTGGCCGTTGCTATGGCGAGAGAATAGCTAGCGGATATACGCTACGTGGCGATCTCACAATGACTAGATCGAGCCGTTAGATGCATCCCACGTGGCAAACTCAAGCTGCTAAATCTAGCCGTTGGATGCACGAAACGTGGCGAGGTCACAGACGTCGGATCTGGCCGTCGGATGCTGGCCACATGGCGAGATCACAGCTGCCAGATTTAGTGGTTGGATGCATGCCACATGGCAAGATGACAGCCACTAGACCACGTCGTTGGATGGATGACACGTGGCAAGCTCAAAGCCACCCAATCTTCGTGTTGGATGGTGGCCACGTGGCAAGCTCAGAGCCACGCAATCTTGCATTTGGATGTGTGCCACGTGGCAATCTCAGAGCCACCCGATCTCACTGTTGGATGGTGGCCACGTGGCAAGCTTAGACCCACCCGATATGGTTATTGGATGGAAGCCACGTGGTAATTTCAGAGCCACCCGATCTCGCCATTGGTTGAAAGAAACGTGGCAAGCTCAGAACCACCCAATCTCGCGATTGGATGAGAGCTAGATGGCAATCTCACAGCTGCCCATTCTCTTCTCCACGTGGCAATCTCGGAGCCCTTGGATCCCTCTGTTATATGGGCGCCATGTGGCATAATCAAATCCCTTGGATGCGTGCCACGTGGTGGATCGACCCTGATCACAACGTTGTATAGCTACCAAGTGGCCACTGTAGAGCCCTTGCATCTCACCACGTGCCGATACCGGAGTCCTTGGATCAGGCCGTTCGATGCACACCACGTGGCAAATAAGAAGCCCTTACATCTAGTTGTTGGATGTAGGCCACGTGGCGATAATCGGATGAGCGGATTAACTGACCATACTACGAAAATCGTACGGATCATCACCACACGATACTAGCGTTGAATATCTGCCACTTGGCTAGTGCAGAGCCGCACGATCCGACCTCCTGCTTTCAGTGAGAGACGCGCTGCGCGATCCGACATGGCCGTTGTTGTTCTACTATTGTTTGTCCGACCAGGGTACGCAGAGCAACTGTGTTCCAGAAACCATAAACATGATGTGTGCGGAAGCTATCGACTTGTGTGCTCGCGACCTGGATACGCAGAGCAACTGTATAACATAATTTCATGGAAGGAATAAGGTTGGAATCCCAGTGATAAATTAGGCTCTACGGGTTTACCAATCTGACTTATAGAAGTCGATATCACCAGATATTGCACGAAGCATTTTCTCATCCAGCAGTGAACATTACCAGTAACGCTTCTTCCAAGAGTACTCCGATGCAGATTTATGTCCATCTTGAAAGAAAACCAATGCTAACATGCATAAGTTCATTCTCATAGTTCCTTCCCTGTTATAAAATATAAGTTTGGATCAAAAAATCATTTACTGGATATTATTTATGTGAAGCATGGTTAGGATATTGCAGAGCGAATAGCTTTGATTAATAATTTCGTTTGAACAAAAGGGAGTCCGAGCTTGATTTACTTCGTAAAAAACACAAACCAAAGGATGACCAGATATCCAAATAAAATTTATTAAATAAGAAGCATTTCAAGCCGGTTCACTTCAGTTCATTGAACTAAATCAACCCTAACTACTCAAATTATTCATCCAACGATATAAATAAGCAGCAGACAACCAATGTTGGGTGGAAAAAAAATTAAGAGATGTATGCAACGAGCCTTGTGATGTGCATCCTTATCTCTGCTTGGGCATCGATTCCCTCGTTACATATTTTCAAAGATGCTTCTTTTTTATGCTCTTATTAATCCCATTGTTCTCTCTGGCTTAGAGGCTTTGAAGCTCGACCTAAGATTTGTAAATTGTGCTTGTGTGGAAAGAGTTTAGACCATTACTCTCTAGTGTATAATATGTTGGAAACGGTCCATTCCCTAAATACCGTTCATGTAGAGTTTGGAGCTCACCTCATTATTAAGAGTATTAATAGCGTTCATAATTTGGAGCTCACCTAAATACTCTCTAGTGTATAATATGTTGGAAACGGTCCATTCCCTAAATACCGTTCATATAGAGTTTGGAGCTCACCTCATTGTTAAGAGTCATTAGGATTATTTCTTTTCCCTAAATACCGTTCATATAGAGTTTGGAGCTCACCTCATTATTAAGAGTCATTAGGATTATTTCTTTGGCTCAAATCTCTTAATGACCCAACCTTGGGATGGTGGAGATATCCTTACTTGGATCCTTTTTCTTCTAAAAACGTTTACTCTTGTAACTTTTGGGGCATAGACATTCCTATATTTGGAGGCCTCTACTCTATGATTTGTGATATCTCTATTGATTTTCTTTCTCCCTTTAATGAATTCTTTGGATGATCCTCCTTGCCTCCTACCATGAAAGGCAAGATATTAGGGTGATTAGGGAAGAAATCCATATTTTATCCAAGTGAGTTGTGTCTCTTTCTTTCAACCTCTTAGCCCTAACATAACTTTCTACTTGGAACATTTGTTACAAATCACTAATGGTATTATCGTTTTTTTGGGTTGTTCACAACAACATTTGTCACATAATCTTAGTATCCCTCTAGGCTAGTTGAGGGTGCATTCTCACTGGCTATGAGTTAAAACAAACCACCATTTCCATTGAGAAGAAACAACTTATAGACTATGTAAACAACATCTTTTTCCATTTTGATCCAATTTCAAACCATAATGCTTTCTCTCCTCATCATTTTTCTTTAGAAATATCACAAGATATGATGGATTGCATTTTAAATCTTTTCTTCTTTATATGATTAATTTAGGGAAGGGTTTATGAAATTATTTGTGATTTTTAGTGATTACTAAGAGTTGTTTACCAGAATGCATGTCATGAACAAATTTTACTAAAAGATTATGTAGCATGTGTCCCCATCTCATGCCCAATAGGAACATGACTGAAGATAGAAGTGGTTTCAAGTAATTGTAGCAACTTGAAGAGTACAGGTCCACCTTGTGTTTGCAAACTTTAAAGCTTTGTTTGTTGGGATTTCAAATTTACACTAGAATAGACAAATTGCTTTTGAGTCATTTGAATGGATATGTTTTCCTTTAAATAGAATTTAGAATTTAATGTGGATTTGATTCAGTCAATTCAGGAATCGTGTTTCGTACATATAGTACATAGTGCCTCGCAAGTTTACAGAACCCCAGGTTGATAAATTGAATGAACTAGTGGATTCAACTTACCCGTGTCCCTTAGGAATGGTAATTAAAAACAATGCCATTTTTTACGTCATTGTTGAGGAGGCACTAAAGAGATTGGATATTTTTTTTACATTGATTTAGGAGACAACATGTGATTAAGAGATTATCTTAGGGAATTGTCGAAAAACCCTTTGCTAACCCCCATCCTAAGTGTTATGCATTATGACATACTAAGATGCATAAAAATAATTAGAGATGCTCAGGGACATTTTCGTGGTGTAGTAGGAGCTACCGACAACATTAAAACAATGGCATGAAAAATTGTAGGAGGAAACCCATAGGATATTTTAGAAGAGTAACCATCATATTAAACAAATTCCTCCCCATACAACAACTAGCCATCACCAATTTTATTCTACATCATTTTATCCCCAACTATGAAGGATAAATAAGAAGATGATGTCTCGAAGCCCTCAGGTTGCAAACATGGAGTACCCAGAGACAACTTGACCAACAATGTCCACTTGCATAGATAAAAACACACTTCACCACCACAATTCCATATTCATCATGAGGGTATCCACCACACCAGCTTGCTTCCGGAGGATATTGGATCTTGATCCATGAGGTACAAGCCATGTATTATGGTGAGTGTCATTTCAATATTTGAGGCATTTAGGTTTGTTGCATTTAAAACTACTTTTGATTATGTAACGTCTGCTTGGGCATTATGCACTTTGCCATGTTTCACCTTGGTGGTTGACATTGTGCCCTAGTAAGTGGTCACCCTTAGGGATTGGTTTTCTACGGGGAGGTTCCCTTGATGATTCATTGTTCCATTCTCGCCCATACTTGTTACTTTCCACACTTTCCATACTTGTCACTTTTCCAAAGATGCCAAAATGTTTCCCTAAAGGGGTGACGTCATGCTTTTCTAGGGTTTTTGTTGTGCAAAATCAAATTTCAAATTGTAAAGGGGAAGAGTAAGGGTTGTTTTCCCCTTACTTTGTGGTTTACCCTAGGTTTTTTTGAAAAAATATTATTAGATGTTTTTGTATAAATAGAGATCATTTCTATCTCATTTGATATAGATCTCCCATTGTGAGAAGACTACATTGGCTAAAATTTGTGCCCTACTTGGGAAATTATGTCTATCTCTCTTGGTTACATTAGCTTGTGATGGTGTCATCTCTCTTGGAGACTTTTTCTTGCTTTATGGTGGATTTTCCTTGGTCAATTAGGGTTTCATCTTGTTAATGCTTCAACTAAGTAAGGATTTCATGTTCATTGCTCTCTTTTATTGGTTGTAAGGTTAATGTGATGATATATTTGGGAGTATAAGGGCATACAACCCCCTCCAAGTCCATTATAATTGTCTGGAATAATCTACTGTGCAAAGGATACTAGGAAGAGAAAAAGGGATTACACCCTCCTAGGTTTTCCTTGTTGGTTAGGGTTTTCCTTGGGGAGTAAAAGGGCTTACGATCCCAAGGAAGTAAATCATCTAAATTGTTTAATCAAGAGAATCCATTTTCCCAATAGAAAGCCACTAGTTTTCATGCAATGGAGAAATAAATTATTGCATTGGTAATTGTGAAAAGTTGAGATATTGAAATTATTTTAATTGGAACTTAACCTATATGTTATGCATGTCTTTAAACCACTAAGGCATGTCATTTGGCCAATAAATTATTTTTTTGTTGCAAATTTAATATACAACCATTAGGGATGCATAAAAATCATCATAACTTTGAATTTTACTCTCTTATCATCTGTCATAATTTGCTAAGAAATTGCCAGCATAATCTACTAGTCCTAGCACATCTTTTGGGTGTATTGTTTGCAAGTTTTGGTAGCTAATTTTTCTGTTGTAAAAAATTGTTTTATATAGACATAAGGATGCAAGTATATATCTTCAAAACTTGTCTACAAAATCCTTGCATTGATTTTAAATTCTATTCTTTTATACTTGAGTTGTACTAGTGTTTACTAGATTATCTCCTGCATCATTTGTTTAGCATTTTGTTTAGCAGATCTAGTAATCATTTTTTTATTGATATATATCTTTGTTGACTACTGCAAATAGGGAAAACAAGCTTAACTTTGTTTTCCATTTAAAATATATCTTGTATACTCGATGTTTCTTGTGTCTTAGGCAGGTACCATCACCATCCACAGGTACTCAAACTTCTTGGCAACCATTGACCATTACCAAGACTCATTTCCAAGCTACTTCCCATTTAGAAACTTGACCTATAGGGGTATCCATTCATAAGTATCACTTTCCATCTCACTTCCCCCTAGGGTCACCCAATATTCCTCCCTTGAGGTGATCACTTCACCTCCAAAGTGACGAGAATACCTACTTGAGGTGACAATGAGTAGGTACTCTCCTAGTTTTTGCCATCTTGTGGATTGGGTTGGGATTTTCCCAACCCTGTGTGATAACATTTCGGGGTTGTTTCAAGAGAGGATTTTGAATCCTATTTCATTCCCTAACAAAATTTTGGCAAGTTACCATCCCAAAGCCTTTAACCCTAGCTTATCGAGCGACTCCACTTGGAGGACATTCTCCTTCCACCCTTGATGACCCCTTCTTGAAGTTCTTCTGGAGACTCCACCTTCCTAGAATCCATCTTCCATTAATACTTCCCCCCTAAGGAGATTCAAACCTTCTAAGGTTTACGGAAGAAGGCCTCCTCTCAAGTCTCCTATTGTTAAGACCCTTTTCCAAGGTACCCTTCCCCTTGCTCCAACGGCTCACCCTTGGGAAAAATATCTCTACGATCCCTTGAACATGTCTACCATTCATGGATATCCCAATACCATGTCGAAAGAGTCTCATAAATGGTTTCCAAATTTTCCAAGAAATAATGTGATCATTGTTGAGAATCATCTCTATGCCATGGGCCGAGAAATGGAAAATGCAAAAGTGTAACATGAGGATGTAGCAATGAAGCTACTATCCTCATCATTAATCGAAGATGCTCATAGGTGGTTCAGAGGCTTACCTGAAAATCACATAGCATCTTATGAATACTTTTCCAAGTTATTCAAGAACAGATGAACAATGAAGAAAGACAACAGAATGCTTGTAGCATATTTTAATCAGATAAAGAAGAAGGAGAATGAAATAGTAAATGAATTTGACAATAGGATTGACAGATTGTATAGTCACCTCTTGACATATATACATCCTACAACTGTGGCTATTTGTCTCCTTTACATGAATTCATTCGATGGGGAATTTTGTTTTATTCTCAAGGACATGAATCCCACCACCTTGGCACAAGCCAAAGAGTGTAGTGCATAAATTGAAGAGAACCTCCTTGAATTGAAGCTTGATCCTTTCCAGTATCCTTGTACCAAGGTAGAGACAAAGAATATGGCTTCCAATAGTAGTACTCCAGATCTAATTGCTCTCTTGATTCGGAATATAGATCAGATGAGTAATTAGTTTGTCCAAGCTCATAATCAAATCATGGGTCGATTAACCACTGTGTAAAGGAATCAATCTTCCTCCAGACCTTAGTTTGCTAGACAACAGAGAGATGCCACAAGTTGGAACCAAGGCCTCAACAAGAGGCAAGGGACCCTGATACGTTGAACGCGGTTGGAATGGTCAACACAGAGAAGACACTGTGGTGTTCTCCATGTCAAGAACCTTACTGAGAGGTTGAATGTCCCCAACAATATGAAGACTCTCCTGATAGTATGAACTTCATGGATATGCTTTGTACCTTCCAAGAGGAAGAGGTCACACAAGAACAGATCAATGAGGACAGAAGAAAGGGGGGAAGAAAGGGAAGACTCTGGGTGTTAAGCTGATTGACAGATGATCAGAGAAAGAAATTGAGGAAGGGGGAATTTTCGACATACACTAGAAGAAATAAAACTTCAATTCCTCCATCACAACCTTCCACTCCACCTTAGCCAGAAGCAATTGCACCTCCCCCATTTACAGAGAAGGTGGTCCCAACACTTCCACCTCTAGTACATTAGTTTCTTCCCAAGACAACTCCAAAAGAAGACGATATTTAGTTGAATATAAACGTTCCAATGATGTTTGGGAAGTTGAATATGATGGTCCCTGTAACATAGATGTGCAAAATTCCTTCTGTGAGGAGGGAAATATTGAAGTTATTACAAGCACCAACTAAGAAGGAGGACCCTCCAATCATTTTGAACACCATGTATCTTGATCAGAAAAGGGACAATAACCCTCCTTTCTATCTTTCCTTGGGCATGATTGGCCTCCGCATAAACAATTGTATGCTAGATTTCAGAGCCTCAACAAATGTCATGTATTTGAAGGTGATGGAACAACTTGGATTAAAGATGACCCGACCATATGAAAAAGTGTGTGTTCTCCATGTCAAGAACCTCACTAAGAGGACAAATGTCCCCAACAATATGAAGACTCTCTTGACAGTATGAACTTCATGGATATTATCTGTAACTTCCAAGAAGAGGTCACATAGGAATAGATCGACAAGGCTAGAAGAAAAGGGGAAAGAGAGGGAAGACTCTGGGTGTTAAACCAGTTGATAGATGATCAGAGAAAGGAATTGAGGAAGAGGGAATTTTTGACATACACTAGAAGAAATAAAGCTTGAATTCCTCCATCACAACCTTCCACTCCACCTCAGCCAGAAGTAATTTCTCCTCCCCCATTTACAGAGAAGGTGGTCCCACTACTTCCACCTCCATTACATTAGTTTCTTCCCAAGCCAACTCCAAAATAAGATGATATTTAGTTGAACATAGATGTTGCAGTCATGTTTGGGAAGTTGAATATGACGGTCCCTGTAATAGAGATGTGAAAAAATCCTTTTGTGAGGAGGGAAGTATTGAAGTTATTACAGGTAACAACCAAGAAGGAGGACCCTCCAATAATTTTGAAAACCATGTATCTTGATCGGAAAAGGGATAGTAAACGTCATTTCTATCTTTCCTTGGGCATGAATGGCCTCCTCCTAAAAAATTGTATGCTAGATTTCTAGGCCTCAACAAATGTCATGTCTTTGAAGGTGATGGAACAACTTGGCTTAAAGATGACCCGACCATATGTAAATGTATGTACCATTGATTCTAAGAGGGTTAAGGTTTATGGACTATGTGAGAATATTGAAGTCTTCCTGATTAATTTTCCACATATCATCCTCCTTATAAACATACTAGTGATTGATGTTCCAAATGCTTGGGGGATGCTCCTATCAAGGAGTTGCTCTATTTATCTTGGATGTTTTCTTAGCATGGATCCTACCCATGCACACATTCCCATGGAGGATTGCACCTTTGATATCTTATATAGTCAAGAGCGGACTGACAAGCATGTGATGGACCCGAGTGCTCCTGATTACACAAGTGAGTGTGAAGTTGATGTGGTTCCAAATACCATTGAGTATGATCCACGAGAATTACCTTTCATGTAGGAGGACTGCATAGATACACTACTCCCAAGGAAATATGAGTACAATGAAAAGCTTACAGAGTTCCAAGGGAAAGAATCAAGGTCCATCCAGATATTAAAGAAAGAGGATAAATAAAGCAAAGAACATGTGAAAGCCATCAAAAACTGAAGTAAAAAAAGGACCTCTATCCTATCCTTACATCGAGAATGTACCTTGCATCAACTATAGTGAAGGAAGTATTTCATTCATGTGATACAAGAAGAAGGGAAAGCATAAATATATCCAGAAGGATGACGACACTTGGCTTGGTCCTTACATCATCAAGAAGAAGTTTGAAAAAGAGAAGTATTACTTGAGAGCTTTGGATGGGAGAAAATGCCATTACCAGTGGATGTTGTTTTCTCTGACCCTGCATCCATGACACTTGACTTCTTCAGGGCCTGGGCCCCAAGTAAGTAGGTGCGTCATCTTAATTTCCTTGCATTTGCATATTGATTACTCATGGTAGCTTAACTGCATTTCATATTTCATTTTTCTCTACTTGCATATTTCTTTCATCATATTACATGTTTAGTTTAGAAATTTTTGAAAAAATGTTAAAATTTATTTTCTAAATTAGTTGTCATTTTTGGTTTTGATATATATGGACAAAGGGTGATAAAACCACCCTAGATTTTATAGTTTTGTGTTTAAGTGATCCATAGGTCCACCAAGAGATGGAACGGTTCTCATGCATTCTACAAAAAGTGCATGTCCCCAAGTAGGAGCCAGATGTTATCCTCAACTCCTAGGGATAACTAAGGATATGATGTCTCGAGGCCGTCAAGTTGAAAACGTGGAGTACCGAGAGACAGCTTGACCAGTAGTGTCCACTTGCATAGATATAAGCGCACTTCCAGATTCATCATGAGGGTATCCACCACACTAGCTTGCTTCCAAAGGACATTGGATATTGCTCCATGAGGTACAAGCCAAGTATTATGGTGAGTGTCATTTAAATTTTTGAGGCATTTGGGTTTGTTGCATTTAAAACTTCTTTTTATTATGTAACGTTTGATTGGACATTATGTTATTTTCCTTATTTCCCCTTGTTGGTTGACATTGTTCCCTAGTAAGTGGCCACCCTTCAGGATTGGTTTTCTACTGGGAGGTCCCCTTTAAGAGTCATCGTGTCATTCCCGACCATACTTATCACTTTCCACACTTTGTTCCCCCATCTCCTTATCTTTTGGGTTTTCCAGTGTATTGAACCAAGAAGGGGTTGTCCCTTATTTCATGGGAAGAAGGGGCTGAAGGTCCAGAGGGAAGATGGCTAGAAAAAGATAAAAACTTAATTATGAATCTTCCAGATGCTCTCCTAAATAGGTCTTGAGAGAAATGAAATGCTTCTTCTAAATAATCAAAGACCTGCAAAATCAAACACATAACATAAATGTCTCACTTGATTGATGGATTTACACAAAGTGTGTTACAAGCTAGACTATACCCCCATGGAAATATGTGTACTTATCCCTTCAAGTGACACTTTGGTACTACCCCCCAAGATAATCTATTCACCCTAGGTAGTACCCAATGTTTGGACCTTAATTCATTAATGGCAATGAATGGGCTTGGAAAATGGATGCATTGAAAATGAAGGTGCAACACACCCTCTACAAAGGCACCCATAAATGAGACACTACTATCTATTGTATGTCATGAACCCCTTGCCCAAGATTCTTTCCCGCATACATATCATCTTTTCCGCATGTATTAGAAAGGGGTTCCAATAGGGAATCACTCCTTGAGCCAAGGGACGATTCACCCAATAGGTCACATTGTCAACCTTCCCATACCCAAACTTAGCAAGTTGAATAGGGTCTTTGAGCACTTATTTGTTTTGATTAGGTGGTTTATGATGCACATGACTAGGTGGATCTTTTGTTGACTTGATTTACTCATCATGATGCATTTGACTTGAGATCCCTAGAGGGTGTATTCATTGTCTTTGCAGGACCTTGTTTGGTGGAAAATTTTGGAAGAACAAGCCTAGCTTGGGCTTCCTTGGGGATTGAACCTAATCGGTTGGATACCATGGCTTACACTTTGGATCATGAGGACATCCTTAGGACGCTTGGGATATGCCTTGGAGGACCTCACCCATGCCCCTACTATCCCAATGTTTTGTCTTTAGAGGCCAAACCTTCCACTTTGAGGGCTTGACGTCATGCATGGGCTAGGTTTTGGTGGTGCTGAGGACACACGACATCATTTGATAAGGAAGAATGCCTTGACTTGGTGAAGAGGTCCCTAGAACCTTGGAATAAGGCCTTTGGAGGTCCAACATTTCATCCCCAACCTCAACGAATTTCCAAAGATGCCAAAACGTTGCCCTAAAGGGGTGACACTATGATTTTTCTGGGGTTTATGTTGTGCAAAATCAAATTTTAAATTGTAAAGGGGAAACATAAAGGTTGTTGTCCCTTTAATTTTTTTTTTACCCTAGGTTTTTTGGAAAAAATGTTATTAGAGGTTTTTGTAGAAATAGAGATCATTTCTATCTCATTTGATATAGCTCTCCCATTGTGAGAAGACTACATTGGCTGAAATTTGCGCCCTAATTGGGAAATTCTCTCTATCTATATTGGTTACATTAGATTGTGATGGTTTTTCTTATGTTATTGGATGGATGGATGGTGTGTTAGCTCTCTTGGAGACTTGTTCTTGCTTTATGGTGGATTTTCCTTGGTGAATTAGAGTTTCATCTTGTTAATGCTTCAATTAGGTAAGCATTTCATGTTCATTGTTCTCTTTGCTTGGTAGTAAGATTAATGTGATGATATCTTGGGGAGTATAAGGACATACAATCCCCTCCAAGTCCATTATAATTGTTTGGAATAATATGCTATGCAAATGATACTAGGAGGAGTAAAAGGGATTACACCCTCCTAGGTTTTCCTTGTTGGTTAGGGTTTTCCTTGGGGATTAAAAGGGATGACAACCCCAAGGAAGTATCTTATCCAACTTGTTTAATCGACTTAATCCATTTTCCCAATAGAAAGTAACTAGTTTTCATGCATTGGAGAAATAAATTATTGCATTGGTAATTGTGAAAAGTTGAGATATTGAAATTATTTTAAGTGGAACTTAACCTATATGTTATGCCTGTCTCTAAACCACTAAGGAGTCTCTTTGACCAAGAAATTCTTGTTGTTTTTGAATATTTAATATACAATCACTAGGGATGTAGAAAACACATCATAACTTTGAATTTTACTCTCTTATCAACCGTTAGAATTTGCTAAGGATTTGCGAGCATAATCTACTAGTCATAGCGCATCTTTTGGGTGGATGTTTTGCAAGTTTTGGTGGCTGATTTTTCTATTGTAACAACTTGTTTTCTACAGCCATAAGGATCCAAGTACATCTCTATAACACTTTTCTATAACAACCTTACATTGATGTGAAAGTCTATGCTTTTATACTTCAGTTGTACTTGTGTTTACTAGCTTCTCTCCTGCATCATTTGTTAGAATTTTAGCATCTTGTTTAGCAGATCTAATAAGAATTTGCTTGTTGATATATATGTTTGTTGATTGTTTCAGATATGGGCAACAATCTGAAATGTCTTGTCCAATTAACATATAGCTTGTATAATCGTTGTTTTTTGTGTCTTGGGCATGTACCATCATCATCTGTAGGTACTCAAACTTCTTGGCAACCATTGACCACTACTGAGATTCATTTCCAAGATAATTAACATTTAGAAACTTGACCTATAGGGGCATCCATTCATAAGTATCATTTTCCATCTCACTTCCCCCCTAGGGTCACCTGGGATTCCCCCCTTGAGGTGATAACTTCACCTCTAAAGTGATGAGAATACCTATTTGAGGTGACAGTGGGAAGGTATTCTCCTATTTGTCGCCATCTTGTGGATTGGATCGGGATTTGCTTAACCTACAACCTGTGTGATAACACATCACATGTTGTCATAATCTCTCCAACCATAGAATCTCTTGGAAGGAAAGAGGCTTTATATTATCAGGAGAATTCTATTTGAGAGCCTAACTTCTTTGTTGATTATCTAGAATCTATGGTGCTTTGGAGAAAAGAATTGTTAAACATAGCTAATGAAGGAGAAGGTTCTGAATTGAAAAAATCTGTTACATTTGAATTTATTATCCAAGATTCAGATGGCATGATTCAAATGAAGAACATCCCACCTTCTATCTTGCCTAACTTTGGTGGCTTGGCCAGTGAATATCATGACACATTCCTCTTCAATTTTTGATGTCCTATGTCGAAGTTATGACTACTCCTCTCATGCCCAAAACCTTAAGTTATTTCTAGCCACCCTAAAGGAAGTAGCACTTTGTTGGTTCATGGGGTTGGAGAGAATAATATTGACACATGGGAAGAGATGAGGAAATTATTCTTAAGGAAGCATCAAGTTTATTTTAAGGAAAGCAATATTCGAGAAGAAATTTTCAAAATGACCCAAAAGGATGATGAAATCCTAGAGGATTATGTTGAGAGGTTTCAATACAATTTGCTACAATCAAAGTAGAACAAGCTAGACCCAAAGACTTTTCATATTATTCTCCTCGAGGGAATTATAGGTGATTGTATAGATGTATTGAATCTCATGGGAGATGGAGATATCTCTAAAATGACATATAAAATAATGTGTGAACTGTGTAGATTCTACTCATGTGGCAATGCAAAATGGAAAGGTATCAGAGATATGGTTTCAAAAATCACAAGGTCATATAAAGGAGGGGTCGCTAGGGATTAGTTGGGAAACCCATTAGACAATTTCAAGATTGATATCCTTAGTTCATTCAGATCTCAATTAGATACCATGCAAGCTAGAAAGAATAAAGAAGAGCCAAATTTGGCATTATCCACTTACTGTTCCAAATGTCGAAAGAACCACCCTATATGAGAATGTCATCTAAATAATATAGAGACATGTGTTATCTATGAGAAAAATCGTGCATCTAAAAACTACCCTTCCTTGCTTGAGCTTAAGGCAGTATATCAAGGGGATAATGAGGAAACTAAACAAATATGCTTTATATCCTAGAAACAACAATGGCCACCATGACCACGAGGTATGACACAAGATCCATCCGAGTTTTTTGTTCCATATCAATATTCACTTCAAAATTGGTACTCATCTATACAATGGAAACAATGGTCTTCTCAAGTTCAAAACCAAAATTGGCAACAAGGTTGGAGAGGGCCTTCATATTTTGGAAACTTTCCTCAACAAATCCAATAGTATCCCCCTTAGACACATCCTCCACTCCAATACCCACAACACTTACAAATACCATCCAACCAACCTCCTCAAAAATCACCATAGATACATTCCCAACCCAAATAATAAAGTAGCCGAACCCACCTACAATGATGAGCTACCTCCTTTCCCAACCTACTTCATTTCCCCTCATGTATTGTAAATATGTTCACTTATGCTCAGGAAAAGTGATTAATGATTAGATTAATCTCATCATCCTGGAACAAGATGGTGAGGATATCCCATTGAACTGGATGATCACATTTCCAACCCTTCTTCTATACACAAGCCATTACCCCATGGAGTTCTATCCAGCCAAACTTAGTGGGATCAATCCCAACTCTTTCATATCCATAAATATTATGCATAGACAAATCCCTCACACAACTAAAATTTGACTTTCTAGGATAATTGAGAAATGCATGTGTCAAAAATATTTATTTCAGGCTATTAAAGATGTCTTGATTTATGCCAAGGTTGTTTGAGAACTTGTCCTAAGAAAACTGGGAAGGAAAAAGAAGGACCCTGAAACTGTCCATGTGATTGGGAAATTGTCCAATTTGATGTAAGGAAAAAATTTCATGGCTAAGTATGTATATCCATGAAGTCCTGTTGTTAATGTTAATATCAATAACACTTCCATCCTAAGCACCTTTATTGACCTAGGGGCAACCAACAATGCTATGACCAAGGAGACAATGGAAAAACCCAAACTACCTAATCTACGTTCAACTCCTATGATTCTTCGGTTAGCTGATAGGCCTACTATCAAATGAGAGGGAGTCTTGGAAGATGATGTTGTTTCTGTGGATTCCTGGGAGTATATGGCATACATCATGATCTTGCAACCAAAAGCTAACCTAGGGGGATACCCATTAATTTTGGGAAGACCCTATTTATCCACTGTTGATGCACATATTGGTTGTAGGTAAGGATATATGATTGTTTCTCATAGGAATTCCACTAAAAGGCTTACTCTTTTTCTCCCTTCTAAACCTTCTCGTGATTCAGAAAACCCCTCTTGGATAGAAAACAATGATGAAGATACTATCCAACATGTTCTGACTTTGGAACAAGCCTATAATTTTATAAAAAATATTGAGGATGATCTAATTTTCACTTTCATAACATATCCTCATACAATTATCCATCCAACCACATGTCCTCATACAGTTAGCCATCAAACTTATCCATCCCTGGGACATATTCTAAGAAGTTATTCTCAGGAAACATGCCCATTCATTGAGTTGGAACAACAATTTGACTCTATGATTCCTTTAGATGACATGTCTGAGAATCATAGCACACCAGTTGAGACCCACCCAAGAAAAACATTGAATGTTATCTCCAAACTAGAACCTTCTCGGCAATATCAACTCATCAATATGTTGCAAAAGCACAATAGTGCATTTGCTTGGGATTATACTGACATGAAACGGGTCCATCCCAATTTGTGTACTCATCACATGTATATTAAGGAAGACTCTCAAGATGTTAGTAAACCTTAACGAAGAATGAACCCTTCTTTGAGGGACATAGTGAAGGAGGAATAACAAAATTTGCCCAATGTAAACTTTATTTATCCCATCTCTGATAGTAAGTGGGTCTCACCCCTGGTAATTGTGCCAAAAAAGAATGGGAAGTTGTGTGTGCATTGAATACAACACTCAAAAATATTGCTTCCCTTTTCCATTCATTGATTAAGTTCTAGATACCTTGGAAGGAAATAAATGTTCTCTTTTCTTTATGGATTCAATGGTTATAACCAAATTCAAATTTCCCCCGAGGACCAAGACAAGACTACCTTCACCTGCCCTTAGGGAATTTATGCCTATCGAGTGTTACCATTCGGATTGTGCAATTCGCTTGCCACTTTCCAAAGGGAAGTCCTTGAAATATTTTCTTACTTGATTCATGATTGTGTCAATGTATACATGGATGGTTTTACTATGTATGGTGACATGTTTGAAGAAGCTCTGAACAATCTTGAAATTTTTTAAGTCAAATGCCAAGAAACAAATCTTTCCCTTGGAAATGAAAAATGTCATATGCTTCTCACTGAGGGGATTTTTTTGGGTCATCACATATCTTATAAAGAGGTTCCACTCGGAAAACACTCCTTGAGCTAGGGGACGATTCACCCAATAGGTCACATTGTCAACCTTCCCATACCCAAACTTAGAAAGTTGAATAGGGTCTTTGAGCACTTATATTTTTTGATGCGGTGGTTTTTGATGCACCTGATTAGGTGGATATTTTATTGACTTCATTTACTCATCATGATGCATTTGACTTGAGATCCTTGGAGGGTGTATTCATTGTCTTTGCAGGACCTTGTTTGATGGAAAAATTTGGAAGAACAAGACTATCTTGAGCTTACTTGGGGCGCAAAACCCACTGGTTGGATACCATGGCTTATACTTTGGATTGTGAGGACATCCTTTAGAGGCTTGGGAGATGCCTTGGAAGACCTCACCCATGCCCCTACTATCCCACTGTTTTGTCTTTGGAGGCCAAACCTTCCACTTTGAGGGCTTGGCGTCATGCATGGGCTAGAGTTTGGTGGTGATGAGGATACATGACATCATTTGATGAGGAAGAACGCCTTGATTTGGTGGAGAGGTCTCTAGAACCTTGGAACAAGACCTTTGACGTTATGATGTAAAGATGGTGAATGATGTAAATATGTTGTTATTCAGTCCATGGAGGGGAGAGTTTTCAGAGTTATGGAGGGCATGGGCGCATACTCAGCTTAATTTTGTTATTGTAACCTTGTGTTCGTTTTCATTCTCTGCTACTTTAAGTTTATACTCCCCAGGCGGCCTCCATTGTACTTGGTGGACTTTGCTTGTTTCAAGGCTCCCCATGAGCTGAAGCTCACCCAAGAAACTTTCGTGTCACGTGCCCTGAAATCCGGATATTATTGTACTTGGTGGACTTTGCTTGTTTCAAGGCTCCCCATGAGCTGAAGCTCACCCAAGAAACTTTCGTGTCACGTGCCCTGAAATCCGGATATTTTGATGAGAATAATAGAGGCAGCGGAGATTGGAGAGAGAGCCTATGCTCCGCCAGCTGTATTAGCTTCGCCACCCTGTCCCACCTTGGAGGAGGCTCGAAAAGAAGCAGGGATGGTGATGTTCGGTGCTGTGGATGAACTGTTTGAGAAATATGAAGGACTGAGCCCTCAGGATATTGGGATTCTGGTGGTTAATTGCTGCACTTTCAATCCGAGCCCTTCACTGGCCGATATGATCGTCAACCGCTATAAACTGAGAGAGGGTATGGGATGCAGCGCATGGATTATTTCTTTGGATCTGGTCAGGACTCTGCTGAGTTTACAACGCCTCAAGGATTCATATGCCATGGTGGTGAGCACCGAGATTCTTACTTTGAATTTCTATAAAGGCTCTAACAGATCCATGCTGTTGCCCAATTGCTTGTTTCGTGTGGGAGGTGCAGCCATTCTTCCATCCAACACAAGAGCCAAATATCAACTTTCCCACATTGTTTCCATTAATATTTGAAGTGATGATATGGCGTACAGGTCCAACTTCCTGGATGAGGACGAAGCTGGAAATCCGGGTGTCGTGTTATATCGACATATCAAGAAGGCCGCAAGCCATGCAATGAAGCAAAATATTGTACATCCTCTCCAGGCTATTTTCAAGGAGGAGGCCTTACATACCGGATTTTCGATCATCTTTCGAGCATTTGAGTGTTCATGTGGGAGTTAAGACGGTTTTGGACGAACTAATGACGAATCTGTGTTTAACTGATCGTGAAATGGAGGCCTCTCGCATGAATCAATTTACATAACAGTGCGTTGTAAGCCATTGTTCGGCTTTGTGCAGAGCCGAACAAGGGCTTCTCCGATTCCAGATGCTCCGTATTTTGACCAATCTGCATTCAAAGATCAATGGCCAGAATCTTTATGACCTAATGAGGGAATATAACACAGTCGTTGCAATTGGCCAGAACAGAGCCGCCGATGTGGCCGTTGAACACAGTCGCCGATGTGGCAAACTCAAGCTGTTAGATCTAGCCATTCGATGCACGACATGTGGCGAAGTCACAGAGGTTGGATCTGACACTCGGATGAACGCCACGTGGCAATTTCGGAACCACCCAATCTCGCCGTTGGATGGTGGCCACGTGGCAATCTCGGAGCCACCTGATCTCGCCGTTGGATGGTGGCCACGTGGAAAGCTCAGAGCCAGTCGATCTGGCCGTTGGATGGAAACCACGTGGCAAGATCAAAGCCACTAGATCTCACCGTTAAATGGGAGCCACGTGGCAATATCGGAGCCCTTGGATCTTGTCGTTGGATGATTGCCACGTGGCCAACTGAGAGCCACCAGATCTCGTCGTTGGATGAGCTCCACGTGGCAATCTCACAGCCACCCAATCTTTCTCCACGTGGCAATCTCAGAGCCCTTGGATCTCTCTATTAGATGGACGCCACATGGCATAATCAAAGCCCTTGGATGCACGCCATGTGGCGTATCTACCCTTGATCGCATCGTTGTATAACTGCCAAGTGGTGAGTCTAGAGCCCTTGGATTACGCCATGTGTCGATACTGGAGTCCTTGGATCAGGCCGTTCAATGCACACCACGTTGCAAATAAGAAGCCCTTAGATCTAGTCGTTGGATGTAGGCCACGTGTCAACAATCGGACGAGCGGGTTCACTGATCGTACTACGAAAATAGTACGGATCCTCTCCACACGATCCCCGCATTGGATATCTACCACATGGCAAGTGTAGAGCCACACGATCCAACCTCCTGCTTTCAGTGAGTGATCCGACCCTACGCTTTCAGTGAGTGACGAGCCGTGTCACATACCCACTACCTCAATCAATTTTTTTTTTTTGTTGATTTCCGTAGAATCAGAACCCCCGAATTACCTATGGAGGCCTAGCGCAAGCTAGCTCTTTTCTCTCTCTCTCTCTCCGTTCCCATGTGATCGCAAGTCATGATCACAGTTCAAATAAACATCGTGTCTTTTTGTATTTCGTGCCTCGGCGCTATAGTGATGTCGAATCATTCGACTCTGCAACCGCCAAACCCTGACAGGGCTAGCGACCGGCCAATAGGGACGAATCCCTACAGGGTTAGCAAATGGCCAATAGGAACAAATCCCAACAGGGCTAGAGAACAGCC
>SNQJ01S0079034.1:22024-36310 GCA_010110895.2 Picea sitchensis | reverse complement strand
TACAACATGACGTTTCCATAAATAAGGTTGGCCTAAAATAACATCACAAACTTTGAGAGGAGCAACATCACACAATACCTCGTCTTTGAAGGGATTGATGTCGTACGAAAATCAACATTGTTGGCTGACGCATAGATTCCTTCCTTGGTGGAACCATCCAATGGTGTAGGGTTGTGGGTGAGGCGTTGTCAGCAGGGCCAAACTCTTGACAACCTTTTTTGAGATGAGGTTCTTCTGGCTACCACTATCAACGATGAAGTGCAATAGGGTGCCTTTTACCCACATTTGTGAATGGAAGAGGCACTCTCCTTCTTCTGGCTCGTTTGGTTCATAAGGCTGGAGCTTGGTGGTAGCAACGGTGGCACTGGGTTCCGCATCAATGATCCACCTTCCCCTTTCTGGTTCTAACTCAGATTCAGAACCTAGATTTGATTTAGAGGCTTTCACTTCAGCCACCAGTGACTGCTTTGAGCGACAGTCAACAATGTTATGCCAAGGGATCTTATGGAAGTTGCACCACTTACCGGTATATTTCTCTGTATTTCTGGTGTCCTTCTTTGCTTGCAGCTTGGACTGGTTGTCCTGATACTGTCCATATTTTCTCTGTCCTTTGTTCTGTGGGTTGGGGCCGCCCTTTCGTGTCTTTTGATGTGAGGGGTTCTTGGGCCCAAATTTCTGGATCTTTTGTTTGAGCTTCTCCTTGATTTTGACGGAATATCGGTAGGCCACACCCAAGGACTAGATGTCCATAAATTCCATTTCGGTCTGGATGTATCTATGCATAGCACCACGATATTTAAGCACCAGATATCACTTTGAATCTTTGATACCCAGCTTGATGCATAAGGTATGGAAGATATTTGTGAACTCTGGCACTGCTTAGTCTCTTTCGTGCCGCAATGTGGTGCATTTGGTATACAAGTCGTCATAAATTCCAACGAGGTAGTATTGTTCCTTAATAACATCCCTGAAGGATTCCCAGGTGGTCGTGACTATAAATAATGAGGGTTCCTCTGTTTCCTTTTGGTCACAGAAAGTTTCCCACCAATATTTGACATGGGGAATGACTTTGAGGAGCACAAAAGTAATCTTTTCTCTATTCGAAAAGTTATGGACAAAAAAATACCTTTCTAGTAGATTCAACCACTTGTCTACATAGTATGCGTCTATCTAACCTTCAAATACAGGAATATCGAAGTTTATTTGTACCTTGAAGGGGGCGGTGCCTCCGCTTGAAGAAGATGTGTCGCCTATTGGTAGCCGCCGAAGGATTTGCGCGAAACTATCCCTCATCTCGTTCCTCTGTTACGTGAGGGATTCCTCAAGCAACATTTTGAAAGGATATCCTGTTCTGTCATCTTTCTTCTCTTCTGCCATGAGAGGTCGCTTGGGCGTGCAAGAGATTTGGTCCTTAAGAGAAACAAGCTCAAGACCCAATTCTTTGTACTCTGACCTCGTTGGGGACATGCATTAAGACGAAAATGAGCAGACCGCTCTGATACCACTGATCCAGATTTTATGAGAATAAAGAAAGGACTACATATTATTAATAGATGCTTAACACAGAATAACATAGATACAATAAAAGCGGTTTTCTATTCATAAGGAAATAAGGTGAAATTGTAAAATGCAGCGAAAAACAAGCTTGCTAGAATGGTGGCGGCTTATCTCTAAGGAGAGATGTGACGACTGCACTCATTCACAAGAAGATAATTACAATAATTTGAAGGCCTTTTTACAATGAACAAGAGTTTCAAAAACTCTATACATCCAAAAACCTAACCCTAGGAGATGAAGCACCAAAAGTCATGTGGGCCCCATTTGGGTAAGTCAGTACATCAACTTCCCGGGGTCGTAACTTTTGCATACGATCTCCGTTTTAGACGTACGATAGCCCCTTGGAAAGATCTATCCGAGGACTACAACAGTTGCTGAAAATTTCATGAAGATGTTATCTAATTGCAACATACTAAAAAAACATCATTTAGGGCCTCAAAACGGCTCCAGAAGTTCAGGACTCGAAAAACTGCTAAAAATAGTAAATTACGAAAATTGCCAAAAAGTTGTTTTGAGCCAGCTGGAAAAGGTGGGTGGTCACCGATATCCACCTGGATCACCATATCTTACATTTTTTATACAATCTATTGCTTAATGACCAAAACCATTGCAGGAATAACAATAGACAAAGACATAATTTTGGTACTTGATTGTGTGATTCCATCTTGATGGGAGAGTCTTCTCGATTATGTCCATGTGAGGAAGATTTGTCTTCCGTGGGATGTGCTGATATTCCTTCCTATTGTTTTCTATCTTGGTATAAATCATGAATATATTAACATATCTCTTGGTCCTTTCTTCACTTGAATATTTTGAAGAAGTTGAGGCTTCTTATGTTAATATTATGGTAGTTGCGGGAGGTATTTACCTCCACGTGTGAACTTGACAAGAATAGAAGACTTTAGAAAGCAAGAGAAAACCCTAATGAGTTGGATAATAACCCTAGAAGTCTTGTCAGCTCAAGAAGATAATTAATATTAGGTTATTAGCCTCCAAGAGAAGAAGTCGACCATAAATAATAGTAATATACTGAACAGACACATATCCAGAAGGAGAAGTCAGCCCCAACAAATCTGGAAGAACCAGTATAATACAGGGTGTCAGTTCTCATTTTGACACATTTCAGAATTGCAGTTTCCCAGTTGGTGTGCACTGCAGTTGCAGTTTGGTGCGCAGGTTTGGAGGAGGGTTGCAGGTGCAGTTGTAGCAACAACTAGTTTCAGTATTGGCTTGGATATCTCTTGGCTAGGGTTTGGGACTATCTGATTAGTCTTTTGTGTTGCGCTATCCTTGGGGAGAGATGCGCTGCCCTTTGTTTGGATATCTAGCCTAGGGTTTTCTTCCGGAGGAATTTCACAGTCAAGGTTAAGGTGCTCGGAGGGAGGCTTCGGCCTATGGTTGGGTGACGAAGGTATCATCAATGGTAAAACGAGCACACCATCTTCTATATTCTAACATCTTCATCAACAACTTCCTTCCTTTTATTGTTACCAAGACCAGTCTTGTCAAATGGTGATCTTTGACGATTTAGGATTTAATTCAAGGTTGTAGATCTGTTTAAAAACTTTATGTTGGTAGGTGATCTTTCCAATTCCTTTCTTACATGGACTATTTCAAATTCTAGACTACTGTAGATATCTTCCTTTTATTTTAGTTGGGATTTTAAGACTTCTTCAACTCTCTTTGCGTCTTCTACTTGAACCTTCAGGAAAATTACCATCTTATTTGCTTCTTGAAGATCATGTTCCTCCTCTTTATATTTTTGCAATTCCTTTTTTTTCTTTCTGTTATTTTCTTTGAGTCTGTTTATTTATTATAAGGCACTAATGAGTTCTACTTCAATATCTTCTTCTGTATCAATTTCAGGATTGTCTTCTTTTGATGAATAGATGTCTCCTTTTCTAGGGCACGTGTCTATGTCTCTAGACCCATAAAAATAATTTCTTCAGTTTCATTGTCACTGTCATCTGAAGAGTTGTTGTCCTCATTGGTATATATATTCTTCTTTTGTCTAATTAATTTTAATTTTTTTCTGTCTTTCCCTTCCTGTATCCTTTGAGGCTGAAATCTTCTTCATTATTTTTATTCTTATAAGTGCATTTAGCAGCAAAGTGTCATACTTTTCGACAATTAAAACAAATAAATGGAAGCTTTCCTTTGTGTTTTCTAGATCCTCTTTTGAGCTTTCTGAAAAAGTTATCTTCTTCCTCATATAATTCACTGTCTGAGCTATCACTCATCTTGTATTCTTCCGTCTTTGTCTTATTTGATGCCTTGAAGGGTACTTCCTTCCTTGATAGTTTTGTTGGCTTGTCCTGCTATATCGTCATTTCATATGCCATGAGGATTCCGTGCAACTAATCCATTGTCATATTGTTTAGGTCCATTAATTCTTCAATGGTAGATATCTTAGGATTAAATATTGAGGGGAGTGATCTAAGCACTTTTTGTACTATGATGGTTTCTTTAATATCTTCACCCAATCCAATGATAGTGTTGACAATCTCATCCACATGTAGAAAATATGCTTCAATACTTTCCTCTTCATTCATATTAAGGGTCTCAAACTGTACTATAGGGGTTTGTAACTTTGCCTTCTTGACCTTGTCATCTCCTTCGTATATTTTCTATAACTTGTCCCATATCTCTTTTGTTGAACAACAATGCATGACTTTGAAAATCATATATTTTTCCAGACACAAAAAATAACATTCTTGGCTCTGGAATTATTGTTATTAAGCCTCTTTCCATCTGTATCTACGGGAGGAGTTTTCAAAGATGTGTAACCATTCTCAATTGTACTCTAGATGTCAAACCCAAGTGACATCAAATATGTTTGCATTATTATCCTCTAGAAAACATAATATGACCCATCAAATCTTGGAGCTTTGTTTGTGGAAAATCCTTCCTGTTCATCCATTTGAGCCGCAGGGATTCACCTTCTAGTGGTTAGACTATTCTTAAAGGAACCTGCTTTGATACCAATTGTTAGAATATACACCAATACTAAGAGGGGGGGTGAATCAATATCGAATGAATTTTAGCCACTTTTTATCATTACCATTTAACTAGTTATAATATAATCAAACATAAGTAATGCAGAGAGTTAATCATGTCAATAAATATCAACACAAAGTAATAGTACACATATATTTTACCTGTAAACCCAATAAGGGAGAAAGTCATGGAATTATTTCTTATATTTAAACAAGAATTACACTCTTAGCAAGCTCCAACCCATGAAGGACACCAATCCCTGTAGTAAGAAACCAATTACAATTCAATTTGACAGATAACCACCTGTTCAGAAGATGAGGACACCAATCCTCACTGTAAGCACCCACTTACAATCAATAGACACCAATCTACTAGGAACCAACCTGTTAAGAAGATGAGGACACCGATCCTTTCCCTTGCACCACCCTTCCACCCTTAAATTATATTCTTTTTTCTCTGGCATCCTCGAACCTTGAACCTTCAAAGATTCTCTTTACTTGATCCACTGCTCCTGCACTCTTCACTCTTGCATCCTTACACATTTTTCCACACACACTTCAAAATGATTCGAGCATATTTATTTATATAGTTCATGCACTCAATGATTTGTCCACATATAAAGTTTCAAGGGGTTGACTCCAACTCCCTTTATTTATTCCTTAAACTTGGGCTTCAAAGATCTTTTTAAATACTCCCATGAAAATCGGTCTTGGTTCCCTTCTGTTGCACTCGATCTCATTCATTGTTCCTCATCACTCAACCACCATTGGATCTCATATGAATTTAATCTCATCCATTGATCATTCATAACCCATCAAAACACATAACATAAGCCTAATCTCTCAACAACCTTCATATTTTTCTTCGGATAGATCTCGACCATTAATTCACTCTCTCTCCACCAAAATGTGTAGTACAACCAAAATGCATAGAAACTGTCCGATATGTTCCTTAATTCAATCATAACCATCGATCTAATTTAATTTCCACAAGAACACACCATGCAACTCCAATATACAACAACTGTTGGATTATCCTCTCAATTCAATATCAACTGTTGATCTCAATCACTGACCGTTAGCTCATGCAACATGGCGACCGTATGATCATTATTTTGGATTTAATATCGAACACCGATATGTATTGATGCATATCTCTTCTTCATTTCAAACTTTTTCAATCTTCAAATTACACCCTCAATTTTCTCCATACTCACTTTGCACCTAGACTTAGAATCTTTTCAATTCTTTCTTTGTGGGTCTGAGACACTTTTGTCCAACCTTCCGCGATCACTAGAATGCACCTTAGAGTTACACTGCACTCACTTTGCACCCATACTTAGACCCATTTCAAACTATTTCTTTGCAGGTCTATAATACATTATGAGTCGTTGGATCTCTCATCCTTTGAGCCATCCGATCTATGAAAAGTGGCCACTCTTGGGTCATTGGATCTCTCACCTTTTGGAATGTATGATATATTCTTCATACTTAGTTTATTTTTGAACTTTCACCATGGGGTCATGGCATATACATTCTTCTCTTATTCACGACCTCGTTCGTCGATCGATCCAACATACTTAGTCGTTTTTCAAGGTTTCACTGCATTCGACCGATTATGCATACTTGGTTATTTTTCAAGATCTCACCACTGGTTTGCGGGACATCTCCATTCTTCTCTTATCAAATTCGTCTGTCAGTCTGATCGATTCTTGGTAATTAGTCATTTATGCATCATGTCCTCATACGTACACAAATTTCAAGATCTCACCGCGGGTTCGTGCTCATTCTTCAATTACTTCCGATATTTCGTCGTGCTCAGTATCTCCACGATATCTCAATACTTAGTAATTTTTTTGAGATCTCTTGTGGTGCTGATGTGGCATTGACTTGGATTCCTTCTGATATGGAACTCGTGTGTCTGGACACGTGGAATTGATGTGGTGTTGACATGGATGAGCTGGACCACTAGGCATCAGACCCTAGTTCTTTTATATTGGTCGTTTATCTTAGAGAATCAACAATTAGGATTTAATCGTCTCCGGGTCCTCTATTACCCACACCAAAAGGTAACACTATGCGTTGGGTTCCGTGACTTACCCATTTTCAATCAAACAATTTAATACTAATTTTTCATTATAAACCTTTTGGAAATGATTTTCCCAATGAATGTGGGATATATCATTATGCAAAACTCTTATGCTGCACCCTCATAATATTATTACTGGTTCTGCTAACTCCACAATATCGTCTAGTTGCCATTCTTCTTTGAACACAAAGGATTATCATCACACAATGCTGCACAAGGACACACTAAAATTTCTCTGCCTGTCTATGGAGTCGTGTTACTAGTTCTGGTTCGATCCTTGGACCTGTTATTTGTAGGGTCATTTGCAGGGACTTCATTCACAAAAAACCACGTAGGATGATTCTTAATCTCCTGTTTGGAGACACTTCTTGATCTTATCTTTGGTTGTAGTAGTTAACGATTGTGATGCTTGCCTTCTTTCACATAGAGTAGATATGCCTCATAGAGTCTTCATGGCATCCTTTGACATCAATGACAACATAATTTTCAACACTCTAGAGGCGACACTAGATCATAGACAAAAGGGTAAAAAGCACATAAAACTCACATTTATAAATGGATCCATATTCGTTTAGATATTACTCTACCATAAAAGAAATAAAACAAAGAACATGCTAGCTGCAAAATGAAGTAGATGAATCCAAAGAATGTGATAAATCTCTATACCCAATGGAAAGAATACTACAAACAACACCCGTAGAAAAACCTATGAAGGATGGAATCTTCCGGTGGCCTCTTTGTGGGAGGGTTCTTCTTCTTTCTTGAGTGTGTGGCAATGACCTATGCCTCTCCTCTTCAATGGCTGAAAGCTATGGTGAAATGAGGGCCAAAAGATGAGTAGAAATTCTGACAACACTTCATCACTTTCAATTGGAAGAGATGTGGAAATGGAATAGATATATTTATTTTATAGGCAAAATAGTGGTTATCCTTGATAGGATCAAAATAATAAAATAGATTATTTGAATAAATCAATTCTAACCATTAATTTGAATTTTTCCTTTTATTTAAATAAAATAAAGAGGGGAAAAGTCATAAAAGGGGATTTGACTTTAATTAAATGTTTTCCTAAGTTATTTGAGGGAAAATGATGTGAAAGAGGATGTAAACATGGGATACATATGGTATGAATGGTGTAATCCGACAAGGCTTAACATTTTAGGCTAGGTGTGCTATTTTATGGTGATAAAATGGAGGGAAATCTTGCCATGGATGGAACAATTCCAGAGATGATACAATCCATTCTAGATAAAATAATAGATGTCGATAACCATACTTTAATGAAAAAAATAGAGGAGGATTAAATTTCATAGGTAGTGTGGAACCTTGAACCTGATAGAGCCTCAAGGGCATATGGATTTACTATTCACTTCTATAGGGTTTGCTGGAACATTACCAAGTGTGACCTATGTAGAATGTTGGATGAGACTTAGACAAAGTTGAAAGGTGGGGGTGGTATAAAATCCTCATTAGACATCATTCCCAAATATTATAATCTATCCTCTTTCTCCAGATTCTGACCCATTTCCCTTTGTAATGCATCTTATAAAATCTTGACTAAGATCACAACTTAAATACTAGGTTCTTTGATTCCTATTCATATTGTGGAAGAACATGGTATTTTGTTAAAAAGAGATAGATTATAGATAACATTCTCTTAGTGAAAGAGGCCATACACTCAATCTAGAAGAAAAATGGATGGTCATTAAGTTAGATATGGAAAATGTTTTTGAATGAGTTTTCTTCACTTTCTCTATGATGTGCTTGAAATGTTTGTTTTTTCTAAGTCATTCATCGCATGGATAAAGGCTTCTATTGGTGGACCATGGATCACTCTTTTGCTAAATGGAAGGTCTACCTCTTTTTTCAAGGATCCAAAGGACTAATTCAAGGCTATATGATTTCCCCTTTGTTTTATATCCTAATGGAAGAATCATTAATATGGATATTAGAACAACAATGACTAAATGGGAATCCACCAGGCATAAAATTTGTTTCACGGGTGAAGGAAATAAACCATTAAAAATTCCTAGATGATACATTGCTTCTATGGGGTGCCTTTCTGATAGTAGCTTAGTGGTTCAAGGTGGTGTTGGACTCCTTTATTGATGCATCAAGAGAGAAAGTAAACAATTCTAAAATAAATATTTATGGTTGGAACACCAACTTTTTCACAAGGAATCAAATAGGTAGGAATCTAGGATATTCTTTGCATGAGCATTGGAAATCCTTTAAGTACTTAAGCATTCCACTTGCTCTCTTTCATCCTCAATCTGAATATTGGATGCCCATTGTGAAAACAATTTGAAAAAGAATGACAAGATGGGGAATATAATGGATTAAACCCTCTAGGTGGGTGGTTCTTATTAAATGTGTTCTCTCAACTCTTCCTATTTTTCTTAACTCCACCATATTTACTCTGATTGGTATCATGTAGATGATTGGGAAGGATATCTGGTGCTTCCTCTAGAAAGTAGGAAAATTAAACAATAAGAAATACCACCTGATAAATTGGAATATATTTCATGCACCATATGATAAACGAGGCTCAGCAGTTAGAGACCCAACCCTATTGAACTAGGCCTTGAGCACTAAGATCCTTTGGAGATTTATCTCAGACCCATCCACTTGGTGGAAATAATTCATCAGAGAAAAATATGTATATCAAGGTTATTAGAGATATAAGGCTTATTATGTAATAAAGTCACTTTATGACTTTAGAATATGTTAATGTTCACTTTTTGTGTAAAGAAATATATCCCATATTTATAAGTGGAAATGATTTGCTTAATGAACATTGATATATAAGGAGGTAAACTCCTTCATAATAGATGCACTAGTTATTCATTGATAATATCATATGATGCTATTGTGAGTATCTTTCTTTGAGCTTAGTTATGTGACTCAACCCTATCTAGGGTTTCCTCATTTAGTGATTTAGCTCATTTTGTAATATGATATCATGGTAGGAATATGTATCAAGAGTCCCATGCCTTTGAAAGATAAGGTTTCCACTCTTTTAACTTAAATAGTCTAAGTGCCATGAAGTGCCACAATTCGAGGAGGCAACAAGGCTTTTATTGCAATTCTATGGTCGATCTCTCTCATATTTGCAATATCCACAACTCTGGTTTTAACCTTTCTCTGCATCCATCGATAGTTATTTTTTAGTAGTGAAAAAGATCAGATATGATTAGTCATGGAGATTTTGTTAGATAATTAATTGGATTTAAATTTCCATACGTGGAAAGTGAAGATCTAGATGCGATTAATGAATAAAAATGTTTGGGTAATTGTCAAAGGAACTGAGGCAACACCTACAGATCCAAACAAGTTGATAGAATGGTAGAATATGGATGATAAGGAAAAAACAATGATTGGCCTTTCCCTCTTAGATTCAAAGCTACATCATGTAGATATGGACAAATCATCCAAGGAGATATGGGAAAACCTCAATAAGTTATTTGGGGAAAAAGAAGTGAATGTGAAATTTTCCCTAAAATTATAGTTATTCAGCTTTAAGATGCCAACTAAAGCCACCATGTCAAGTCATGTCAACAATCTAAGATCTATTATAAAAAAACTTGCAGAATTCAAACAAGTAGTTGATGAGGAGGATTCAAAGGCTATTCTCCTAAACAATTTGCCTCCTAAATATAATAGCGCTATCTTTACCCCGAGTCAGCTACCTTCACAAAGTGTGGATGAAATGATTGCAACATTTCTAGTAGAAGAAAAGATAACCACTGAAAGTGATAGCCAATCAGAACTTACATTCTATGCAAGAAACAATTGCAATAGATCAGTAAAATACAAAGAGGAAATATAATGCCACTATTGCAAGAAGTTGGGTCATACAACTTGGAATTGTAGACAACGAGCCAATGGAATTCTTAAGGGAAAGGTCAAAGATAAAAAACATATAAAGAGTGTAGCCATGATTTGAAGATCCACCAGATGCTGAAAATGGTGAAGAATCTACTGAAGAAAAGGGATTTTATGCATTTAAGGAAGCCTGCGTTTTGAAGACATGAAGGGATCAGTTAAAAACTCAAAATGGATTGTTTCCCAGTTAGTTCAGAAGTTGTGGATCTAGGGAAATATCCCTCATTAGTTGGAGATACATGCATGTGGATTGTAGTCTACTAGTGAGGTTTCACAACATGCATGTGGATTGTAGTTTACTAGTGAGGTTACATGACATGCATGTGGATTGTTGTCCAGTAATTGATTTTGGGATATTCGTGATTCAGGAGTTCAGGGAGGTGGAATCTGAGAACTTAGGAATTCAACTTAGTAGCTACACATTTATGAGGGTTATGAGGCAACTTGATGGATCTCAAACTAGTCCATGAAATGTGTTCAAAGAATAAGTTTCTAAAGGATACTACTGATGTTTAGTGTTCCGTTTATGTGTTTTACATTCAATATTTATATTTGATTTTAGTGTTGTATGCCTTATGGGGGGGTATTAGATATATAAGGCTAATATGTAATAAATTCACTTTATGACATTAGAATATGTCAATGTTCACTTTTTGTGTAAAGCAATCTATCCCATATTTACAAGTGGAAATGATTTGCTTAATACGCATTGATATATAAGGAGGTAAACTTCTTCGTAATAGATGCACCCGTTATTCATTGATAATATCATATGGTGTTATTGTGAGTATCTTTCTTTGAGTTTAGTTATGTGACTCAACCCTATCTAGGGTTTCCTCATTTAGTGATCTAGATCATTTTGTAATAAAGGCTTATTGAGAAGCCTTAACACCCCTCTTATATTCAATTGGATCTCCTACTTGGAAGATCTATAAATTTGTTTCCTTGACTCTTTAGAGCCACCTCTCTTGGGTCCCAAATAATGGTCATATTATTAAGATATGGGAGGCTATCATTCTAGGATGACCCCATCTAAAAGAAGAGCCATATTTAGAAGGAGTGAAGGATTGGTTGGAAGCTAAAGAAGTCTACACCCTTTTTACCTCTCCAATTGGAATAATCAACCCAATAGACAATGGTCAGGTTGTAAATGTTTACCCCCTCCAGAGGATCTGAGGCACCGATTGCAACAAGTTTATTCCCTCTTGTGAGGGGTCACCCCTCTGAATCTCATGGCTCAAGAATCAAGGGGATATGCCCTATGAGGAGAACAATACTAATTCATTCAAGGCTATGTTTATAGCTTGGATTCTCAAGAAACACCCTCTCAATTAGCATTATGGGATAAGATCTAGGAGGGAGATTGTCTCCCTAAAATAAAATTATTTACTTGGGTTTTCTCTCATAACAAAACTACAATAATTGATAATCTAAAAAGGTGTGGGATGTAGGGTCCTAGTCATTTTCCTCTCTGTTTATTGGTGGAAGAATCAACACCCCGATTTAAAAAAAAAGTGAATTCACCTTACAAATATGGAACTTTTCTTTTGTGGATTTGGGGAAAGAGATTGAGATGCCTTATGACTGGAATACAAATTTCATGTCCTGAAAATCTTAATATCTTGGAAATTTAATGCATAAATTTCTATTAAAAATTGTTTGAGTAGCAATTCCAAAACATTGGTCATAAAAAATTTGGCTAGTTAGGAATAGAGTCATTTTCAAACAAGACTAACTTGGGCCAAGAACTATTTCCAAACAAGCCAAGAGTCTTTTGTATGAAATATTTCTATCAAATGGAGTAGGAGACATCTCTCCATTTATCTTGGAATTAGGATAAAATAACTAGATCCTAGCACAACTGATGATCCAAGCTTCACCTCTTAAAATTATGGTTGTTCATACACAACAAACAAAAATATGGTAGCTTCAATTAAGTGATGGTGATATGCAAAAATGAAGGGTGAAATGCTACCAACATATTCATTTTTTTTAAAGGAGATTAAAAAGGTAACTCACAAGTAATAGGTGCGAATGGGGTGTTTTTTTGACCCCAAAGGAAGTTAGGTCATTGAATTTGCATGGGGAATTGTCATCATAAGTAATAATGAGGTCAAAGAATTGGCTTTACTCCAATGCATTTCAATTTTGATAAATATGGACATACACAGAGTCATGGTAGGGGGGACTCTATAATTCTTGTTATGTCTCTCTATCTCAATCATATTCCAAGGACATTACCCCTCTATCATCTAGTTTAATGTATTCTTCAAAAAAAAAACATTGGTTTTGAGAAAATTGAATATTACCATGCTATGCATGGACAAAACAATACGATGGATTCCTAATATTTATTAGATTTATAAATGGGGAGGCCTTTGTACACCACCCCCAAGGGATTGACAATAATATCATGAGATATTTACCATTGAACACTTGACACAAAACTCATCCATGATGGGACATGGGATGTTTATGGCTTGGCTCTATAAATATTTTCTATCCTTCACATTCTTCAACATTTATATGAAGTAATATGGTGAACATGAGAATTGAATGTGGGTTAAGGGATGCGGGTCCTAAAAAACAGAGGGATATGATGGCATCTCGTTTATTCATCATTTTCATTGTGAATGATTGGTTTTAAAATACATGTAGCTAACAACATGAGGTAGATCCTATTTCTGGCCTCACGAAAGGGTGGTTTTCCATTCATAACCTTTGGTGCATGCAATAAGCTGTGTAAAAATGGCAATTCTCCCTTCTCTTTTACCCTTAAGTTATACATTTTGTTCCTTGGTGTTTGATGTGATTGATTTGGTAATCGGTATGTGGGAGGTTGGTATATTAGTATTTCTTATCCTGGAGATAAACATAGTTGTTAGTGGGTGCTATAGGTACCTCTCATCAACCAATCCTTTGTTTGTATTAGAAAAGGTGCGTGGTTCTCTTGCATTGGTTTCTTTATAAAATGGCACATTGTCATTGTTGTAAGGGATGCTACATTATATGTGAAATGAAGGACCTACAACACTGTCTCAAGCAGTGCTAAAGGGAAACCATGGAGGCATAGTGTAGTGTAATGAATTAGATTGTCATGTGGAAATTTTTGAAGGATGCGTTTTCCTAGAGCATCTTGAAGTAAAGTAAGGTCCAAGATAACTACACGATTAATGCAAAAAGAAGCATTATAGAGCTTCATGAATGGGAGTTGAAAGTAGATTCTTTCAAGGGTGTTTATAATTAGAATCAATTGGAACACAATTTGTAGATACATATTCTTTAAAAAATAGGTGGGATATCTAATGGCACTTCTTGGGATCCCTTTGGAAGAAAATTTAGTGTCTATTCAGGTGGTACTATTTCTTTGGATGTTTCCTTACATGGTGGTGGTCATTCCATGACCTCAATTGGAAACTGAGTACTTCACCATCCTTTAGTTACAAAACTTGATAAAAAAGCAAGTGTGATTTTCCCTTTAGATGTTGCAAAGTAGGATATGCTAAGGGTGGAAGATGGTTAAGCATAGATGAAATTCATTCTAGACCCAATTATCAGTAAACTTTTATTTTTGGTATTTTAGATGTTTTGTCGCTCATTTTTTCTGCTTCTCCAATTTTTAAGATAGTTCACTTGCCATCATATAATGGGCTTGTTTAGAGAGGATAGTTATAGTCTTTTTGTGAATGATCTATTAAATTTATGGACATATGGCTGTGGCCTTCTTTTCAAATTTTGTATCACACAACTATATGATTC
>SNQJ01S0079034.1:0-10023 GCA_010110895.2 Picea sitchensis | reverse complement strand
CATACAAAGGTCGTTAACTGGATGATCGTACACATTCTGCGCATGTACAATTCAAAGCATCCACACACATGGGATGAGAGCCTCCCTTATGTACAACACAACTACAACCGGGCTCTCCATAGCTCAACCAGCCACAACCCCTTTCAAGTGGGCTTGAGATTCCAACCACTATGTCCCATTGACATAGCCATGCCATTTGTGGCTACTCATGAAGATTTAGCTCATGTCCAGTCTGAGGCTGACAAGGAAAACAACTTCATTGAGCGCATTCAACACATCCGACAATAGGTTCATGACATCTTGGACAGAGCCAATGCTAAGTACAAGAAATGACATGATCAACATCGGGTGCCATGCAACTTCCAGGTGGGCGACAAAGTGTGGCTGCATTTGCAAAAGGAGCGCCTCACTGGACCCCACCGCAAGATTTGTTCGCTCTGATATGGGCCGTACACCCTCACCAAGGTTGTAGGGGACAATGCCTTTGAGCTCAACATTCCACCATTCCTTGGTCTGCACCCAGTGTTCAATGTTGACTGCCTTTGGCCCTACTTTCCACCTCTACTAGACACTTCCGACATGACAAAACAACTCACACCAACAGAGTTAAATCCAGACTGCATGGAACAAGCCAAAACTGATCAAATCATAGATACACAGATCAAGCACACCCAAAAACAAAGGATACCGCTATATCGAGTTGTCAAAGCAGGGCAACTCCTTCACTAAGGCAAGTGGCTCACCAGGGACCAAGTTCAACAAAAGTTTCCTCATCTCATGGAGGAACTCAACGCAATGGGGACCATTGCTTCCTAAAGGGGGAGGAATGATCCAAGTGGATATTGGTGTCCACCCACCTATTCCACTTGGATCCCCACCATTGCTTCTTTCAGTTTTTCAGTTTCCGCACAGTTTACTATTTTTAGCAGTTTTTTGGTTCTTGAACTTCCGGAGCCGTTTTGAGGCCTTAAACGACGTTTTTTGGGAAAAAGGGGAGCAACATGGAATATAGGCCATATTTCTCACCCAAAAGTTGTAGTCCTCGGATATATCTTTCTAACGAGGTATGGAATGCATCAAACATAGATCGTATGCCAAAGTTACGTCCCCGGGAAGTTGATGTACCAACTTACCCAAACGGGGCCCATAGTCTTGGCGTTTCATCTCCTAGGGTTAGGTCTTTGGATGTTGAGGGTTTTCCATTGTTTCTCAATAATAATAGGCCTTCGAGCCTCATTGTAAGACAGTTCATAGGCCAGTAGCCGCCGCATCTCTTCTAAGAGATAAGATACTAGCACCCTCGCTAGTTTATTTCCATTCCGTCTGTAAGCATATTTCAATCATTTGTTATTAATGAAATGAAGTCTTATTTCCGCCGCATCTCTGTGTTTATGTGTATTTCTGTGTTTCATTGTGTTCCTACATAAATCCGGATCAATAGCACACCCCTTGTACTAGTAAAGAACACTCACTAGAAAGGAAATTCAAGCTCCCTATGACAACTTTTATGTTTAAAACATTTTCAACATTGAAGTGTTAGTTGGACACCTAACTCCAAAGTATTAATCTAATCTAACATATTTCATAACTTCTATGTGCAAAGAGTGAGGATATATTACTAAACATGAAAAGTAATTGAACAGAGATGAATGAAATGATAAATTATTCAAAGTAATTTTACTTGTTTTTCATCAAACCTTTAACTTGGTACAATAATTATCAAATAACATTTGATAAAATGATAAATATATCTAGAAGAGATTATAATGAAAACATAGTTTAGTGTGTTAGTGGTTGGTGATGTGGGTAGGTGAATTGGGTTGGGTTGCTTATGGAGATAGGTGAGTTTGGTAAGGGATCAATATAATTTTTAAAATTTTTAAAATTATTATTATTGTTGTTCTTCTTATTGGTAAGATAATTATTATAATTATTATTTTAAATTTAAATTTAATAATTAATAATTTTAATAATTTTATTATAATAATTTTTAATTAGAATAATTTTTATATGATTATGATAATAAAAATTATCAATTTTAATCATAATAATAATAATAATGTCTAATTATGATTATAATAATTATATAAATTATTGTTATCATGTGGTAAAGATGGCGTAGACATGAAGCACACTAACATGAAAGCTATGCAGATATTTAACACATGCAAACACAGACATGGCGTGGCTATGATGCCCAACTTTTGTTGGCATTGAAATATTGGAAAGCGTTCTATGCTTTCCAAAATAGGTGCAAAGAGGCAGATCTATGGGATTGGAAGACTATGCAAACTCTCTTTGGGCTTTTAGTGATTCTGATGGTTCTCTATGGTTGTGAAGTATGGGCGAGCAGTACATCTGACTTACAGTGGAAGCAAATCGAGAAGATTAAAAAACGCTTGATTACAAACAAGTTTAAAATTAAAAGTTCAGTCCCTTATGATACCATGCTGATTGAAATGGGGGCTGCTCCTATTGAAGCAATTGCTATGGTGCATCTCGTAAGATATCTAAAAGCAATTGAGCAAATGGAAGAAGGTCGACGGCCTAAGGCTGTCTTCAATGACACATTGTGCAAAAGAAAGAAGACGTGGATGTGGCAAAATATTAAATGGCTTAGTAAATGGGATATTCACTTGGACAGGTGCCCTACGAACAACAAAGAGATAAAGGCTTTTTTTATTGATAGGTTTCACAAGTGAACTTGGGATAAAAGGCTAGGGAGAAAGAAAGAGTATTATATTGAAGAGTTTAACCCCACATATAATCATCATCAAAAAGTGTACATAGGGGCTAATATATATTGGAGAGCCAAAATGTTTATTGCCCAACTAAGAACCAATTCCCATCAACTCTGTTGTGAAACTGGGCATTGGAAAAGACCAAAGGAAGCTTGGGAAGAGGGTGTGTATGTTTTGCACCTCCGAAAAAGTGGAAACAGAAAAACATTTCATTTTAGAGTGTGAAGCTTTCAAAGACAGTAGGGACAACTATGTAATTATTTTGACAACTAGCTCTTGGAATAATTTATTCAGCAAGGGGGCAGTGAAGAAATTGGGGGAGCTCATCATCAAGTTGAACAGGAAAAGGGCTGAAATACAGAAATCAGTGTGTGAGGCGGTCAATCCCATAGACTTTTGTTAGCCTCGTGAACGTTAAAATACTTTCTTCTTCTTCTTCATAGACATGATGCATGTTGATGCGAACATGATGAAACCACAACACACATTGAAAGCGGGCATGGTGCCTAACCTGCCCCAACCTAGAAATAGTGGATGCAAATAGGATATTTATGTTACAAAGATGATCCAATGATGACACAATATTCAAGAAAAAGGGAAAAAAGGCGACGTGAAATCAAATTTTTTGTTGCCATGCTTTTCTGATTCGTACTTAAATTGAAAAATGGGTCTCTCTCATTAAATTTTCACATGAATGTGTGGGGTGGAGCTTTTTTGAGTTGAGAGGGATTGGTAGGGAACTAAATAGGAGAAACAAAGGGATATTTGTGTGGCATTGTTGGATTTGCTGAATTTAAAGGTAAAAAAAAACAATTTATCTTTATTTTTATTTATTTATTTTTAGATTTGAACCAAAAGTTGGAATGGGATTTGGGTTTATATTTGTAAGGTTGGTAGGATGAATTTTACCCTATAACCTTATAAATTTACAAAAAATATAAATTTAGGATTTAAGGATTACATATGTCTTGGCTCTTCCTCTTTCCCCTCTTAATCTCCTTCTTCCTTTTATTCTTCTTGTCTTGTATCTTCATTCTTTCTCTTTCTCTCTCTCTCTTTTTTTTTTCTCTTTATTTTTCTCCCACCCTCCTCTTATTCTTCCTTCTTCCCTCTCTCTCCTTCGTCATATTTGTTGTCCCTCTCCTTTTCTTTCATCTTTCTCTTCCTCCCCTTCTCCTTGCTCTTCATCTTCCCCCTTTTTCTCCCTCCTCCCTCCTCTTCCTTTTCTCTTCCTCCACCAAGGCAAGACATCCCAAATAATACTAATATTATTTATTATTATTCATAAAGTGTTATTATTATTATTATTAAATTATTATTTTCCATCTCTTAAAATAAATCATAATTCACTAAGGTAATTAGTTGTACCAAATAACCCCACATCCCTCAAGATGAGGGTAGTGCTAATACCTCTACAAAAGTTGGTGATCCAAGAGCCCAAAACAATAAAGATATTTGAGAGGATGAATATGCAAGCTCTCATGAAACGCCTATGATAACTCTGGAAGAGTTCGAGCAGTTAGGGGACAAAATTCTCATGCAAAATAAAATTTTGTTGGCAATACAAAAACACCTCTTGAAAGTATATCAATTGTGATACCAATGCAAAAATAAAAATCCTTTATAATCTATGAGAACCAACCAATCTAGGATACCTAACTTCCTTAATATTTCCTAAATAACCAATGGATTGTATCACACCGAAATATTATAGAAAATCAATAATAGGCTTCAACCTACAAGTTTGGGAAGACAAGTATTGTAATGCCCCTGCTATGATCCCTGGTTTAATTATTGCATAATGTAGATATGAATGTGGCTATGGCCAAGCGATGTAATATGCAAATTGTATTTCTGATTCTTAATAATAAAATATGGTGTCAACTACTAGGGGACATGGACAGAGATAGGGGTTGAGTTTTCCACAAGAGAAGGGAGTGTCTAAGAGGTGTCAAAGGGGGAAATTATTTATGGGTATTAATCCAAACCCACATTTATGAATTTTACTATCATTGGGGACAACCTTCTATTTTTTATGGTTGAGTGTATGAGAGCCCAATCATTGAACACTTGTAAGTGGGTGGGTGTGAGAAGTCACATCCCATAGTTATTGGGAGAATGAAGCTGAAGTAAAATTAGTTTTAGGATGAGTGATTCAAGAAAATAGGAAAAGAGAGGAAATTTGTATGGGCAAAACAAACAATTTTTACAGTGATGTTTTTGCATGAACAAAAAAACAAAGAATAGAGAAGAAGAGCATTGGAGCTGGAACAACAATATAGGCCAAATTCTAGAGCATTTGTGGAGCTGAATATTGAAGAAGCAAGTTGTCAGGCTTGCAAAAGAACTAGGTTTTCAGGCCTGAAGAGTGAACTCCCATGTGAGTTGCACTGTAATAACAAGTGATTGTTGTTGTTTTACTAGTAGTTTTCCTAGAAGTGAGTTCCCTTGAGTTCCTAGTAGTGAGGCTCATGGTTACCTATGTTAGAGAGACCTTGAAAAATGAACGGGATGCCCAATGGACTGAGAGTAGTGAAGGGGTACATTCCTTGGGTTGGGCAGGTCAAGAGGAAGAGAGTTGGTGGAAATCAGGATAGTTGTATGAGAATACTAGTGGATTGTGAGATATTTGAGCTATGAGTGGACTGTGAGAGACACCCTCTTTTGTGGATTCCCAACCCCAGCTCGGGGGTGATTTTTTTTTGAGGTCTGAAATAAAAAGTCTATGGTTGGGTGGAACATTTGTTCCAAGCAATTGGTTGCACAACTATTTTAAGAAGATAAGTGTTTTATCTTGTTCTGTGGTATATTTATGGTTTATTACGTTGTGTATTAATTATATATATGAAAATGATTTTACATGCTGCTGTATGAAGTTAATTAGCTGCATTCATATTTATTTTAGCATGCTATAGCGACACTTGAATTAATGATAGAAGTTTGGTTAAATCTATGTGTATTCCCATAGCTGGTAAGCTACAAGATTAGTTAGCATAACATTTTATTTTCCTTAGTTAAGTTGGGGGACATTACAAGTATTGCAAATAAACCTACAAGAGTTACTCTAGAATTTCCAAATTATAGTTAGTAGTCACACAACAACCATCTTTTTTAAAAGAAGGAACAAAGGTTGACCAACTAGTTGTACAAGTAGTTGAATATAAATCTTGAAATAGGAAATACCAATTAGGGATTACATAAGCCAATGTTCTAGTAGAGTAATGACTATGATGCCCATCACAACTGTACCTTGGCATTCTAAACATCTCAATAACTAACTCCGATCTTATCATGTAGGACCAAGGTATAGTTTAATTTATGGGATTGTGGATTAAGGGGTTAATGTGTTACCAATTACGTGATCAAGGGTTAGGGGTAGGAGACTAGGGGTTATGGAATGATTTGGAGTTTAAAGAGGATAGTGGACTAGAGGGTACACTGTTTCTTGATTAGTGGGTTAGGGAGTTAGAGGGTTAGTGGCTAAAGGGTTCGAGTTATATTCACAAACCACATGCATACCCTCTTACACTCTTTTCAATGCATATGAAAGAGATAAGTTTACTTTGACATTATATTTTTCTAGTTGAAGTATCCTATTATTTTAGAAATTTCTATGTAATATTTATTAATGTGGAATGAATTCCCACATAGGGATATATCACTATAATAATAATGTGTAATAAAGCACATGGGTAATAACAATAGGCAGGAATGGGTAGACGAGACATCATGGAAAAACCATTAACATTGTTACTATCGAAATGAAGGAGGATGCAATCACATCAACTCAAATATTGTTTTTCCCCCCAAGTTACAAAGCCCGAGGAAAACCTCCAAGTACTTTCCCTCATTTTGAGGATGGTACCTAGGGTAAACCCTAGAATATTTAAGGCACAAGGCTGATCAACAATAGGGCTCAAAACCATTACAATAATATACTCGTTAAGAGCTCAACATGTCAACATATCACTTGCGAGGATTGAACCTGGGTGGGGAGGATAACAACATTCCTCCCAACCACCCAAGCTAAACCCAATTGACATCAACTCAAATCTTTACACCAAAGTTTGGTTGAATTTGGTAATTTTCATTACCTTTCATTGAATAAAGCATCTTTGCATATGTTGATGTGATGTGTGTGTGTATTTTCAATGTCATGCCAAATTATGCATTTATTTTGTTCTATAGATTTTATGTACTTACCTTAGTATCATATCGTTGTAATAGATCTACATATCAAATGGCTTCCAATGGAGAGGGATCAAAGATCGAATAATGGTGCTAGATACAAGGGAAGATATGAGGAGCATGGTAGAATTAAAGGTAACACTAAAGTAATCGATGAAGGAAACCAAAAAAATTCATTGGTGAGTTGTAATTACATATTTTATGATTGTTAAATTATACTAAAAACGATTTATTTCTTTCATGAAGAGTTGCATTTATAATTCTAATCATTACTTACTATATTCTATTTTATGTTGCAGAAAATCTTGATAAATAAAATTGGAGCATTTATAAAGAGTTTAACAAAGAATGTGAAACGATACATAAATGAGGATTGCTTGCATTCGGTGCAACATGGACCATTTTTTAGTGAAATTTAGAGTGTAGTTGAATCCAATTTACTACATTTCTCATGATATTTATTCATTTTATGATGTGCATATTAATGTTTGAGCACATGGTGTAGAAAGACAATGAATTGAGATGAAGACACATCTTGGTGGAAGATGAGGAATCAACATATGAGTATGATGATATACAAGTTGATGGAAAAATTTGGAAGAGGCAAAATTCTTCGTCAATAAATTTTTGACACTATCAACAGGGAGTGGTTTAAAGAATACCACAAACGTTGGGCTACAATAAGTAATGCTAGTAAGAAAACAACATTATGACATCTACGTAGAAGGTCCCCAAATGTACTATTTAGTGATAAATGGGCCCTTCATAGATTGTTTGAGACATTGAGGAGGAGGAGACACCATGTCAAGTGAAATATATTCGAATTTGTCTTGCTTTTAGTCATTCATGTTTTTAGTCCTTTACCTTTTATATTTCATTATGTATCATCAATGAATTTTATAGTTAGCTGCATTTTATGTGGTTTTGAACAAATTTAGTAAGTATTGGGAAGAGGCTAAGAGGATCGTTGATGAGAAGGACACATAAAGAAAATGACACATAAGGAATGGACCCTTAGACACCACAAAAAAATACAAAGCTAATAAACATTATATAATTAGTTGCATTATCAATTAGAATTTATTTATGACTCATTTACTATTAATTGTTTAACTTCTACATAACCAATATAAAATAATATTGTAAAAAAATATTGTACTTTCTTACTCTGCCAGTTACTTAAGCTTTTAACTTGTAGTTATGGATTTTGATATGCTTGTAATTATTCATTTTGATATGCTTTTAACTTGTTATCTTTCTTTGATGTAATATTTTAGTACCACTAATCTACTTTTGTGGTCACTTGCCAAACATTTATAAACTTCGCCGACCTTATCTTATCTTATGTATGTGCATGCTTAAACACAAAAAAATAACAAGTTGGGTCCTCAATTAGAGGGCGCTTTGTAAGTTTATCAATATAATCTCATTTAGTATGCTAATACAATATATTAGTATATGTCATTATAAATATGGATTTATTTTATTACATATAATTAAACAATTATAGTGAGAGCCAAAGAAAAATAAGTACAATTGGAGGAATGGTTATGAAAGAATGTTGAAGTTTCTAGGGCACGCCCCTGATAATTAATTGTTAATTGTGCTTTTGTTTTTGACTTTATATATAGTTAGAATTATTCATTCATTAATTTAAATATATAATATTTACGAGAGTGGAAAACTTTTAACTTGTGTGTTTTTCTTTTATTATTCTTTATTTTTTTAAACTCATGTTCTTTTATTATGTTCTTACAAAGTGAGAATGATGATGATTCAAAGATGAAAATGAAACCAAAAATAGTATAATCAACTTCTCATTTCATTTCTTTATATGTGTAATTTTTTCATGCAATGTTGTATGCAAAGTTACATTTCCTTGGAGTGGTCATGTACCACTTATTTACAGGGATAAGAAATTACATGGTTATTTTGTGATTTAATTTAAAATTTCATACATGGATTTTTCTTCCATGGTTTGAAATTGATCTCAAAATTTCAAAATTACGTTTATGGATACATGTTTTTTTGCTTTCATAACACAATGGAAATTGAAAGCTAATATGATGTAGCTGTGACCCAACATGAAGCAACATTGATGCAAGTGGGACACTACTACAACACAACTTGACATAAAAGTTTATGATGCTCACCTAACTCAAACTATTTGTATTTCGATGCAACTACAATGTAGAATGACACCAAATGTGACGTTGTTGAAGTCAATATCGATGTAGGTTCAACACAAAAATTGGATCCTACAACATTGATATGATGCAAAGAACATGATTTTGTTGCCACAACAAAGTAGATGCAATGCCAATCATATTTTTTCTGGAGCATGCTTGATGCACCAAAGAGGGTAGACAAGGTTTAATGACATCCACACCAATGCTACAATGATTTCAACAAGAGCATGCACCGAAAAACATGATGTTGAGCACTCTTGTTCCAATGCAAAAGATGACACCCCAAAAAATGTCATGTATAACATCATCCATACTTGAAATTTTTTGGGAAAAAATAGACTACATGATTACACTAGAAATGATGTTAGATCGGTGTATTGTAATAATGTCTTCAATTGATAGGAAATCTAGTCTATTATTTTGGGTTGGGTTCTCCAATCCCCCCCACTCAAACTATCGTGTATCATGTTTGTAAGTGTTGCTTGCATGCATAGATGAAAGATCTCCACAAGGGGCTTTGGCAATGTGAGCATACACCATACCAAGCTCTCACCTTGGGGAATCATGTAAGGCTCTTGGTACATAATAAGGACTCCCTCATTCATCTGTGAGCATGAACAATATTGGAACCCCCACAACCAACCAGGACATGCAAGCTCAAATCCAACACATATTGGAATGGAAGGTAGAGACTTAAGTAGCCTTAAGCATCCTTAAGGCCAAAAAAACAAAGTTGAAATTGGCCGCAGATGTTTCCTTAAATGTTCTTTCCCAAGCTCACCCCCCCACACAAGAAATGAAGAAATGAAGAAGCAAGTGCACCCACATGTTTTTCAATTTGTATGTAATTTGTGTGTGCATTATTAACTATGGAATTGGTAAGAAAAGCTTGGTTTTAAGAATTT